>VNJS01012373.1:0-29862 GCA_008042575.1 Drosophila watanabei | reverse complement strand
CTCGTGGTCGACTGAAAGGTTCCCGAGATATTTTCTCTCGCTCTCGCGGTCGACTGAAAGGTTCCCGAGATATTTTCTCTCGCTCTCGCGGTCGACTGAAAGGACTGGTTGAAAGGACCTCAGTTTCTAGCCAAGCCAGAAAACGCATGGCCACCACAAGACATAACTCTCGATAGAAGCGAGCCGAGTGAACAACGTAAGCATGTTTTCGTTGTAAAAAAACGAAAGAATTTTGATTTTGCAGTGGACTACTTCTCTGCTTGGAGGCGCCTATACAGAGCTGTGGCAACCATCGTGCTAAAAATGTTAACACTGCTAAGGAGTAATCATAAGTCGATACAGAACTTGGGTGATTATTGGATCACCCTAGTGTTTAGTTGCAAAATCAGCATAAACATCTTTAGGGGCCGTGCCTGGTTCTTATTGGTGCACTGTATGTTGAGTTATGTTGGTTTTGCTAGTGTCAGCACTTTGCTACACGAGCGGTCGGCTTGCCGGCCGCGCATAGCTTACGTAAAGTCTTATATGTTTCAGTTTTAATTTGGATATTCAATAAAGAGCATTGGCTCGAATGTAAAACTCCGGCATTGGCCGTCCACATTTATTTTATTAAATTGAAATTGGTTATCGAGCCTTAAGGGCCGTTAGCAACGGAGTTAGTTACTCCCGACGTAGTCTTCATAAGAAGAGAGAGAAGAGCCAGTGGCGACAGCCCGGTTCATCTATAAGTGCAGCTAGCCACGGTGACAGTTGCGTCACTACCCTTTCCCCCGGACCAGCCACGGTGGCAATAGGATCGAAACTCCTCACCCTTCACGGACAGCGGCGAGGGACAGCGTGTAGCAGTACAGCAAAATATAATTGGCACCCAACTATAATAACGAAACCACGACACAGAAATATGTAAGTGGGCTAATCAAAATACAGTCAAACTTCAAATATACGGACAGGGAAAAAATAAATAAGAATCCCTACAAATTTTTTACCAAAATTAAAAAATATAAAATAAATATTTAAGCTTTATAATTTAAATAAAGCAATTGTAAATGTGACTCACCCGGCTTCTAATATAAAATATAATATACAAATTAATTATGTCGAATTAAAACATTCGGCCCCCCAATAACTTGTGTTTAGTGTCAACAAATTAGTGGCCTTATGAGTTTCCCAGGCCCATATAGGGAAACTAAACGCGAACTTGACAGTGACAGTGAAGAAGAATTAATCCGAGATTCCCGTAGATACCAACGAGCACGGGCACCACAAGAAAATAGCGCAGAAACAATGAACGCGACACAAGTAGAGGCGTTAATTAAGGCCGCATTAGTTAGCCAAGAACAGAGGCTCAGAGCCGAATTCGCGGGTCAGATTAATGCCGTATAGAAGCGCCAGAGGTAGATTCTTACCAGAGGGCAAAGGTAACACAGGAAGCACCACAGTGCGATATACCATTACATATAGTGAAGTCAATTCCAGATTTTACTGGCGTACAAGATGAGTACGTGGCATGGAGGCAATCCGCCACCGATGCCTATGAATTATTCGAGTCCTACGAGGGCAGTACCGCGCACTACCAAGCCGTTACTATTATTAGAAACAAAATTAAGGGACCAGCGCGCGTGCTGCTAGTTTCTTATAATACAGTGCTTAATTTTAAAGCTACTAAAGCTACTAGCTAGATTAGACTGCTCCTACGCAGATAAAACATCCTTGCGCCTATTACGGCAGGATCTTGAGTCAGTCCGTCAGGGCGACCAAACGCTTATGCAGTACGATGAGGTCGAACGAAAATTGACCCTCGTTACAAACAAAATTGTCATGACACATGACGACGAAAGGGCTTCATTGCTCAATGCAGAAGTTAGGGCTGACACCCTACACGTTTTCATTTCCGGTCTAAAAAAATCAATAAGGGCTGTTGTATTTCCAGCACAGCCAAAAGACCTGCCAGCAGCGTTGGCATTAGCTAGAGAGGCAGAGGCCAGTATCGAACGAAGTATGTTCGCGGCCACATATGCCAAAGTAGCTGAGCAAAGAAATCACAATACTGATTTTCACAAGGGCCAGCACCGAGCGCCCGAGAAACAAGGGAAAAATTCTGGTGCCGACCGCGGACCAGAGAAAAATCCCCATTTTTTCAAAAAGCCAAACAAGACCGCGTAAACAGGACAACTGGGTAGATCAGGGTAAACAAATTCAATCCCCGGAACCTATGGACATTGATCCATCATCTTCTAAGTTCCGACATCCTACGGGTTTTAAACAGGGAAACCACACTCAATACCCAAATTTGCAGGGCTCAAAAAGACCCAACTCTTCGGAGAGAATGACAGGCCAAAGGCGCCAGCGGGTTAACAACGTTGAGCAAACCGCAAACGCGGACGAAACTGATTATGAAAACGCGGCCACAGCCGCGCTAAATGCAATTGATGATGACAGTGACTCATTTGACGGTAACGACGTCGTCAATTTTTTAGAGGAAGGTCCCGTTTGCCCTTCATTGAGCGAGGGCTGGCGGGAAGAACTATAAAAATCCTCATAGACACTGGAGCGGCAAAGAGTTATGTAAAGCCCTTAAAGGAGCTGAAGAACACAATGCCTGTCGACTCCCCATTCACTGTTCATGGCTCCAGTAGTATAAAAGAAAAATGCTTTATACACATATTCGGCCTAAAGGCTCAATTTTTTTTACTTAATACTATCAACACTTTTGATGCCATAATAGGTTTCGACTTGCTAACGCAGGCCGGAGCGGCATTAGATTTACATAACAGTGTAATCAGGTATGGAAACATATCTGAACAGCTCAAATACCACGAATGCGATAACGTGAACTTCACAAATATCGATGACTTAATAGTCCCAAATTCAGTGAAAGCTGCATTTAAAAAAATGATCCTTAAGAGGAAACAAGTGTTTTCGCACTCTAACGAGGCGCTACCTTTTAACACCTCGGTCATTGCCACAATTCGTTAACGCAGAAATCAAACAGCTGTTAAAGAATGGCATTATCCGGCCTTCTAGGTCGCCATTCAACAGCCCAACATGGGTTGTTGACAAAAAGGGACTTGATGCAGATGGCAACAAAAAAAAACGGCTGGTGATCGATTTCAGGAAACTGAATAAATTAACCATCGCCGACCGTTACCCTATGCCAAGTATTCCTATGATTCTAGCGAACCTAGGAAAGGCAAAATTTTTTACTACCCTAGATTTGAAATCGGGGTACCACCAGAAAAAACTGCTTTCTCCATAAACGGAGGAAAGTATGAATTTTGCCGTCTACCCTTTGGACTGAAAAATGCGGGAAGCATCTTTCAAAGGGCGATCGATGACGTACTACGTGAGCAGATCGGGAAAATTTGTTACATCTATGTAGACGACGTGATAATTTTCTCCGAAAACGCTACCGACCACGTTATACACATTGATACAGTTTTTAAATGCCTGTGCGAAGCTAACATGAGAGTGGCACCAGAAAAAACCAAATTTTTCAAAGAAAGTGTTGAATTTTTAGTTTTCATTGTTACATCAAAAGGAGCCAAAACGGACCCGGAAAAGGTAAAAACCATTTAGGAGTATACCGAACCAAAAAATTTGTTCAGCCTCAGGTCTTTTCTTGGGTTGGCCCGTTACTACAGAAGTTTTGTCAAGGACTTCGCTACCATAGCCAGACCACTTACCTCCATACTTAAGGGAGAGAATGGCAAGGTTAATAAACACATTTCAAAAAAGGTGGCTATCGAATTTGATGAGTCCCAACACAGAGCGTTCCAGCGCTTGCGAGACATTTTGTCATCAGAAGATGTGATACTAACGTATCCAGATTTCAAACTTCCTTTCGATTTGACCACCGATGCCTCAGCAAGCGGTATCGGTGCGGTGCTGTCCCAAAAAGGCAGGCCAATCACAATGATATCTCGTACGTTGAAAGACTGCGAGCTGAATTACGCAACCAATGAAAGAGAATTATTGGCAATTGTTTGGGCTATAGGAAAACTACAAAACTACCTATACGGCACAAAAGAGATCAGGATTTTTACGGAGCATCAACCTCTTACTTTCGCTGAATCCGAGCGAAATACAAATGCCAAAATTAAACGATGGAAAGCATTCATCGAAGAACATAACGCCAAGGTATTTTACAAACCCGGAAAAGAAAATTTTGTGGCAGACGCTTTGTCACGACGAAACATAAATGCTATACAGAACGAACCCCAATCTGACGTAGCCACTATTCACAGTGAACTTTCCTTAACCTACACGATCGAATCTACCGAGAAACCCTTGAATTGCTACAGGAATCAAATAATCCTGGAGGAAGCAGAGCAGCCCTTACGGCGACACTTCATAGTTTTCGGGACCAAGAACCGACACATAATCCAATTCAATAATAGGGACTCGTTGTTCGGATTGGTTAAAGAGGTAGTAAACGTAGACGTTGTTAACGCCATTTACTGTGACCTCTCCGCGCTAGCATGCATCCAACACTGCTTGGTGACCGAATTCCCAGCAACCAAGTTCTGGCATTGCAAAAAATAAGTTAGTGATATCACGGATGCAAATAAACAGAAAGAAATAATTATTTGTGAACACAACCGCGCTCACAGGGCAGCGCAGGAAAATGTTAAACAAGTCCTTCAGGATTACTACTTTCCAAATATGTCCAAACTCGCCAACGAAGTGGTTGTAAACTGCAAGACATGCACCAAGGGGAAGTACAACAGACATCCCAAGAAGCAAGAGTCGGGTATCACACCAACCCCCTCATATGCTGGCGAAATGCTGCATATTGACATATACTCTACGGATAAGAGATTTTTTTTAACCTGCGTAGATAAATTTTCAAAGTTCGCTGTAGTACAGCCTTCTAGGGCCATAGTCGACGTGCGCGGCCCCCATGTTACAACTAATAAATTTTTTGCCAAACATTAAAACAATATATTGTGATAATGAGGCGTCTTTCAACTCGGAGACTATAACCTCATTATTGAAAAATCAATATGACATTGACATTGTTAATGCACCCCCTCTACACAGCAGCTCAAACGGACAGGTGGAGCGATTCTACAGTACCCTAACTGAGATACCTAGGTGCATGAAAATCGACCAAAAGGTTGACGATACCGTTGAGCTTATTATGAGAGCCACGGTCGAATATAAGAAGACAATACATTCAGTGACAAGACTGCCACCTAAGCAGGCCTTGCACTCAGCTAATGCCGAACAGAAATTGGCAATAGTAAGTAATATTGAAAAGGCACAACAGGCCAATCTAGATAGGTGCAACCCTACTAGACAAAACAAAATTTTTGAGGTAGGAGAAAAAGTATACCTCAAAAATAACAAAAGGTTAGGAAATAAACTAACCGCACTGTACACAGAAGAGCGTGTACAAGCAGACATGGGAACGTCTGTCCTTATTAGAGGGAGGGTGGTCCTTAGATAAAAGTACCCCTCATCCTTTTTTTTACCTTTTTACTTTATTTTCATATATACTACACCTTAGCATACTTACTCCATTTTATACACAGTAAATTTAACCTTTCGCCTTCTTACAGGATCGCGGGAATTTTATTGATAACGTTAACTGTAGTCAACGCTAGAGTGACGGATTATTCGCATGCTCAGTATATCCCAATAACGGACGGAACTGCATTGGAGCCTAGACTTCCTAGGCACCGCACTCAAAGTAATTGCGGGCATACCTGATGCGGCCGACTTCGATATGCTAAAAGTGTCCGAGGCACGTTTAATTGAGTCAAATAACCGGCAGGCTATAATAAATACGTAGACGCAGAATTAAATTAATGAATTAACAGAGGCCGTTAATGAAATTATTAAGGCAAAACAAAATAATATAGTTGACACTTCCCACCTGTACGAGGTACTTTTGGCCAGAAATAGAATACTAATAACCGAGATTCAGAACGTAATGCTTACAGTCACACTTGCAAAAGCCAACATCATAAACCCAGCAATTTTTAATCAAAACGATTTGAAGTCTGTATTTGTTGATCACCCCACACAAGTCCCCATCATTAGCCTACTAGAGGCGTCTAACATTATAGTCCTTCAGTCCGATAGTATATTTCATGTGCTAATCGCATACCCTAAGATTAAAACTATTTGTAAAAAAGTCACGATCTTCCCTGTATCACACCAGCATACCATCCTGCAATTGAAGGAGAATACAGTAGCCGAATGCACCGATTGCGTAACAACAACTTACGCGTCGTTCTGCAAGCTGGTGACCCATGATACTTGTGCTCGAGGCCTACACGCGGGGAGTACCGCACTATGCGAGACGCAAGCCAGCCACCTAAGCCCCATCACGTTAATAGATGACGGAGTAATAATAATCAACGAGTGTCCAGCCAACGTCAGCACTGACGACGGCCCTGAAATAGTCACCAACGGCACACACCTCATGACTTTCGAGCGAGTGGCTTTCATCAATGGCACCAAATACTCAAACTAACGTGAAGCCATAAGAAAAACTCCGGGCATGGCAGCATCCCCGCTACTCAACATAATCGGCCACGATCCCACGCTAAGCATGCCACTTCTCCAAAGAATTAACAACCAAAACTTGGAGGTCATCCAAGGGCTTAAGGAGGAAGTGAAATCGGCTGGAACTATTGACACCTGGTTCGCGGTCGGCTTGGGAGCCAGTCTTCTCATCAGCTGCTCCTTCCTACTCATCATGATGCTGAAAAGGAGGCGAGACGCACAGGAGATCCAACAAGTCGTTGACAGATTCCAGATGACCGAGGACGGTCATATTCCTAAGGGGAGAGTTGTTAACACTGCTAAGGAGTAATCATAAGTCGATACAGATCTTAGGTGATTATTGGATGACCCTAGTGTTTAGTTGCAAAATCAGCATAAACATCTTTAGGGGCCGTGCCTGGTTCTTATTGGTGCACTGTATGTTGAGCTATGTTGGTTTTGCTAGTGTCAGCACTTTGCTACACGAGCGGTCGGCTTGCCGGCCGCGCATAGCTTACGTAAAGTCTTATATGTTTCAGTTTTAATTTGGATATTCAATAAAGAGCATTGGCTCGAATGTAAAACTCCGGCATTGGCCGTCCACATTTATTTTATTAAATTGAAATTGGTTATCGAGCCTTAAGGGCCGTTGGCAACGGACTTAGTTACTCCCGACGTAGTCTTCATAAGAAGAGAGAGAAGAGCCAGTGGCGACCGCCCAGTTCATCTATAAGTGCAGCTAGCCACGGTGACAGTTGCGTCACTACCCTTTCCCCCGGACCAGCCACGGTGGCAATAGGATCGTAACTCCTCACCCTTCACGGACAGCGGCGAAGGACAGCGTTAGCAGTACAGCAAAATATAATTTACATTCGAAGAGTATGTGCCAAATGTCTGGGAAATCAACTGCCGAAAACTTTAGATCCAGAAATCCTAAACATAGCAAAGTCGTGGCTATATAAACAAGCGCAATCCAGGGCGTATTCTACTGAAATCATCGATCTCCAAAGCAATTCAGCCTTGGAAAAGTCAAGCCCGTTGATCGCTCTGAATGTTTACCTAGACGAAGGCGGCGTTCTACGTGTCCAAGGACGAAATGATAACATAAATCCTGAAAACGCCATTGTTTTGCCAAAAAAGTCTCGAATCGCCTTTTTAAATACGAAAGATTACCATGAAGAATCACATCACATGATGCACGAGTCAACGATAAATCGTATTCGAAACGACTTCTACAGTTCGTAAGGCCTGTCAACTGTGCAAAATTGCCACTTCCAGCCCCAAAGTACCTCAAATGGCTCCAATACCAGCCGCCCGACTAGCCTGCTTCGAAAGGCCCTTTGCATACACGGGCGTCGACTACTTCGGCCCTATACTCGTTAACGTCGGCAGACACAAGGAAAGGCGATGGGGATTTCTCTTTACATGCCTGACATTGTAACATCGATGTAAGCTCATGCATTATGTGTCTGCTGACATGACACGTCGCGGGACTCCAAAAGAAATCTTCTCTGACAATGGAACAAACTTTAAAGCCACGGAGAAGTTGGTGAAAGAAGAACTCAAGAAGATCGACTTCGACGAAATCACCATAAAATACGAAGCGATTAAGTGGCACTTCAATCCACCAGCAGCACCTCATATGGGAGGCGCATGGGAGCGACTCGTCAGATCAGTCAAAAGCGTTTTAATAGCAATCTGCCCCACAAACAACTTTAACGACGAAACCCTTCGAACCGCCCATATGGAAGCGGAAATTATCATCAATTCCAGACCATTAACCTTTGTCTTTTTAGATTCAGCCGACGACGAAGCACTTACCCCGAATCGACAAGCGGCTACAAGCGTATGGCAGATGACAACACCGATCTCAGGCTGCGTTGGCAACAGACTCAGCTATTCGCAGACAAATTCTGGAACCGCTGGGTTAAGAAATTTACCCCAGATTTGACCAGACGCAGCAAGTGGTTCACCAAATGTCCCCCAATAGCAGTCGGCGACGTTGTTAAAGTTGTCGACGATCAACTACCGAGGAACATGTGGCCAAAGGGACGTATTACTGACGTAGTGACGGCCAAAGATGGACAAGTACGCAGAGCTACAATACGGACATGAATGTTACCGCCGATATTTAAAACTGGACGGATATAGTGTGTCCACAGCCAACAGGGCAAGAGACAAGGTGGTTCGAAAACTCCAGATGACAGATGGGGAAACATTGATACGCGACTTGAGGAAACACTGGCCGGAGATTAAGACAAGGTTTTTTAAAGCTGCGCCTTTTTGTAAAACTTAAGATAAATAAACCGAAATAAAAGTGACTGCTACATAAATTTGTTTAAATATACGTCTGCCTACGCCAAGCTCATCAGTGCCTCAACAACCCGGTTTAGCCCGAAAAAGACTTCGCTGCTGACTACTAGGTAGGCTTACCCCACCAGATCGCCGTCGGCCGCTAAGTGCCGATACAAGGGCTGCGGCTCGCCTTATATAGGGATCTGACGGGTTTTAGTGTGCCTGTCCTCATATTTGGCGTTAGCCCCTTTCGCTCCTGTGCATAACGCCTCGGCGCAGTGTGACCAATCACTTCTGGTCAGTGTGACCCTTTGTGCACAATCTTTGGCGCGCAAATTTAATTCAATGATCTAGTAACTATTCATCATATTTCTCGTATTCATTATATATAATTATAATTGTGCGCGTCTCCGCGTCACAACTGTGTTTTTCAAATTGATCTCCAACCTAACTCAAAAACGGCTGGACCGAATGACTTTAAATTATTAGGGAATGTTAGGTACACGTAAATGAACTACGATCATTAAAAAATATTTAAAAACTTTTTTTCTTTAAGCAAAAAACTAAACAAGAAAACACAATACAAAAATCGCAATTTTCTTTTCAAATGTCTATAAAAAATCCAATTTTGGTATATTCATTTGATTCCGATGAACTACTCGGTCGGAATCATGGAGATACTACGAATACCTTTTTTTAGGGCGCGGGTGTTCAGAACGCTGTAACTCAAGTTCTACTCAATATTTTTAAGTCATACATTTATATTCATATTGTCGAAATGTATGTTTAAAAGCGATAAAAAAAGTTAAGGCTCTATCTTTTCACTGGACAAAGAAAAATTATATAGTAGGTAGCCTATATTTATACCTGCAGGGTATAATAATTTAAGTGAGAAGTTTGCAACGCAGTGAAGGAGTCATCTCCGACTCTATAAAGTATATATAATCTTAATCAGCATCAACAGCCGAGTCGATCTAGCCATGTCCGTCTATCCGTTTCTACGCAAACTAGACCCTCAGTTTTAAAGATATCTTGAAACTTTGCAGGTGGTCTTCTATGTATTCTCCCTCGTATATAAGTCGGAACAAGCCGGATCGGACAACTATACAAACGATTCGTAAATTTGGTAATAAAAAATTATACCTTCACTGTTTTTTAACATATCTTGATCAACTCTCGGTTATGAGTTTATTATATAATTTAAGAATTTTGGATTAAATTTAATAAAAAACGGACAACTATATCATATAGCTGCCATAGGAACGGCCGGGAGATTTTTAGAAAAAAATTATAACTTTGTCAGTTCTCAACATAACTTCTTTTACTTTAAAATACAAGCATTCCATATTGTTTCAAAATTTTGTTGTAAATTTCATAAGAATCGGAAGACTATATTATATAGTTGCCATACAAAAGATCCATAAATGTTGAGGAAAATTACATTATACTTTACATGTACAAAATTTTTAAAATTGTAAAACTGTAAAAATAAATTTAATATGAAAGTTATTTGTTTTATATTAGATAGGGATAGATTATAATTGATACAATTGGAATATGCAAAGTTGTTCTTTTTTTTCAAATGTCTACCAAAAGTTCAATTTATATAGTCATAAAATATTATATTCATTTAATTGTAGTTCAATCCATTTATTCAGCTTAAAGATTAAAACGCCGTTTAGTTTTTGGTTTCGAATAAGCCAATCGCCCGGAATCGTGGAGGTACTACGAGTACCTTTTCTCAAGGCAGGAGTGTTCAGAATGATGTAACTCAAGTTCTACACTATACATTTTTGGCCCAAAACTAATATTAATATTGTCGACATAAAGGTTTATACGTAATAGAAAAACTTAAGGCTCTATCTTTTTACTGGACAAAAAAAAAAAAAAACGAAATCTAAAAACCCTTTAAAAACAGGCCGTTACATGGGATGACCCACTTAAGCTGCAGTCCTTTGCTTTCGATGGAATAGATTGCTACAGGAGAATCATAGACTTCCAATAGAGGAAACATTTTTTCGAATAGATAACAAAACCGTACCGCGGGTTTATTTCAAGACAAGAAAATTCAAACCGGTTGTAAGCCATCGGATAACTGAAATTCTGTCAAGTTCAACAATGGAACTGGGTACTATTTTCCTCTAACATTGTTGATGCCGCCACACGCCTCATGGATACTCGGCCCGAGTTTTTTGAAGCTTCCGCGATCTTACTAGGCAAAAGCTACTGGTACCACATTACCAGATGTTGCGGAAGAAGAAGTTTCCGAACGCCAAGGGATGAGATGCCAAATAGCTACAGCGACCTTAAGTGAGTAGTAGCTTGGGTAATATTGAGCAAAAGAATCCTGGCTTAAGTGTTTGGACAAGGAAGGACCTTTAACTCTTAAAAAGCTAGCTGATGCAGAAATTAAGATCTTTCCCCGAGGAAATCAAGACCCTACGGACTTCACAGATGATTATCAAACAGAGCCGAAACAATAAACTATCGGCATACACTGAAGCAAACGACATGCTACATTTATCGGGTCGAGGCATCACATTTACCATAGTCAAGACGTCATCCAACTCTTCTTCCGAAGGATCACAAAGATTCTTATTTTATTATGAAGCATTTTCATACAAAATATCAGAACCAAGCAGTCAACATAAATAAGAGCAGTCAAAAATGTTGGATAGAGCAAGTTAAGATACTTTTAAGTTAAGTAATGAATGAATGCAATAGATGCATCTTAGACAAAAGTGTACCTCAGACTCCACGTATGGGTCAACTGCCGCCGATTAAGAAATGGGGACGGCTCACTCACCGTAACTGTGGAACTTCGTCACAAGAAGCGCTGGGGAGTATTATATACTTGCATGACCGTCAAAGGTGTCCATAAGAATTGGCAGCCGACCTTTTCACGGATGCCATTATTCTATGTTTTCGAAGTTGTATTAATCGTAGAGGCACACCAGACATGCTGTCGAAGCGATATGTTACAAACTTTATTGCAACAGCAAAGAATATCAAAAATTATTACGTCTAGACGAAAGTCAAATAGCATGTCATACAAAAATTTTATCGTATGGCGAGTTCCAGAAGAAGAACCCGCATGTTGACTGTGGAACCCGCTTTGCTCGATTGTAAAACCGTTAAAATAATATGGATATAAAATTTGAAATTACGTTATTGTCTTTCCATTTATATAATTAAATATACATTCATATAACATATTATATTAGATGTGGGTACAATTTTAAGTCTTTAGACTTGTTTTATTAAAATAATAATAATCTATTCCTAATTGCTGACCCAAGGCTTTAAGCATTACGGCCACAGATCGAGTTAAACAGAGGAAAAATCTTTTGAGTTTGAGTACAAAACGGGCTGTCGAGCTTGTACACACATACACACAAAACCCACTTAAAGTTAAAAATAGAACTAACATCTATTTTCCCATTTTCCCTTGTCTATATACTTCTTTATATTTTTCTTTATATATTTCAATACTCTTTGCTAATACACTCATACAAAGATTTTTCTAGTAAAATCAAGGAAAGCCACCATAAACACAAATTGGGGTAAATTTACAAATTTTCCTTTAAACTAAGGGAAAGGTTTTCTTTTTTCTTTTAGTTTCTTTCTAAATCAACGGGAAATTTTTCGTGAAATCATGGCGAAAATGTATGCCGAAAAATCTCGCAAACGTGCGCTTATAATTCCCAACTGGTTGCCGGCCAAGTCTTAGATATGTACATAAATAGCAGATATCAACTCTAGTTACTTACCTTAAAAGAAAATTTTTTTTCTTAATTCAAAAATGACCCCTAATTTAAAAAAAAAACTTTTTTAATGGTTGATAGTTTTTAACTGCGCCATTTCCCTCTAAAAAATCGAGTATTTTATCAATAAATATAAAAAACTTTATACTAGTTTACTCTTCAATAGAGATGGAAAAACATCGATGTTGGGAAGAATACATTGATGTATCGTTTTAACATCGATGTTTTTGTATTCCTTTATAACACTATGTAAAAATGTTTAGGCAAATCGCCCTAAAAACAAAAACAGTTTTTTAGATTCAAGAAAAACGCTCTAGATTTGAGAAAGTTTCATTCCTCTTTTAAGGGCAAATGATTTGTAAATCTATGGCGACTCACACTTAAATCCGTTCTAAATCTACGGGCGAAAAGCGGCTTTTTTATGGCAATTTTAGAATAAAAGTTTGATGAGTGTAGCAATAATAATAAGTTTATTAAGTAAAACGTTACACAGTAGCAGCCCACGAGTCGAGATACTCCAATCTGTATTGATCGAAGCAGAAAACAACATAAACTCACGGCCTCTTACCGAATTGCCAATCACGCATCAAGACAAAGAAACATTACACCAAATCATATTTTAAAGGGTGGAACAAATTCACAAAAACGCCACAGCCAACTGTTTAAAAGATAGCAGTGTAAGAGTGCCAAAGCTTTTAAAGACTGTATATGAAAAATATGGATAACCTTCCACAACTGGTTCATGGTTCTAAGTGGCACCATATCGTTACCCCGCCACAAATAGATGATCTGGTATTCATAATGGACGCCACATTGCCAAAAAGTACGTGGAAGGGAGGACGAATAATCGAAGTCTTTACTGGAAACGATTAGTTGGGGTGAAAACAGAGGATAATATTCTGCACCGACCAGCATAGAAGTTTATACCTCTGGAATTATATGGTAAATCCGAGGACGATTAGCGGATGGGAAGTGTGTAAGAATTTGAAACAGCACAATGTGAAATTTAAATTCTATAATGTCAACTGTATTTGATATTGATATGTTTTTAATTAATTTGAATTAACAGAAATAACTAAATGCCTTTTTTCGAACCTTAACATTCTACTTGTTTTGAGCAGGCGACTTCGGTTCACTTTATTTTGCTTTTCTGCTGATTGCTTTACGTTGAGCTGCTCGTAAGGTGCGCTCTCTTACCAAACATTGCACGATGACTGATACAAGTGACGCTTGCTAAGAGCGACTTATTAAAAGACTGATTGACTGCAAAAATCTGCGAAAACTATCTTCTTGTTTTCTTTGGTCGTTTAGTACGTTAAATCTTCTTGTAATTTTAAATATGAATAAAAGTAACAAAAATTACGTTTTCTTTTAAACTATTTATTAAGAATTGAGCTGAACTATAAATAATTATTATATTATTATTTTAATTTTTTGCTGCTATGCTTTGGCGCCCTTCGCAGAAATCGCTCAAAAACTACTATGTTTCCTGTCACTTCTAAGAGTCGGAATAAGCCTTCAGTAAAGCTGGGCCAATAATATCTGATCGAATGAAGAGTGTTATGCCATGCTGACAAAAAAATTATAACAATTTTTTTCCAATCCATTTCCGTGTTGAAATCTTTTTTTAATGTTCTTTGGAAATTTATCTCTCCGCTTGATTAAACAAAAAATAACTTTGAATTCTTAAATTTACCAAATATTATATTTATACTATATATTTACTTTTAAATTTTTTTTAAGAAAGAAATAAATTAAATATAAGAAGATACAGCGCTTTTAAATACACTTAATAATACCCTGCAAAGGTATAAAAAAAACATATCTCCATATCCGAGTTTACGTAATTATGCCAAAAGACAGCGAAGTTTACATTTTTAAAATAATTTCCCGATTTTGCAGTTAGGATTATTGAAAAGTCCGCGACCTGACACATAGATGAAACCAAAAGATTCAAATCAAATTATCCCTGTATAAATTTGACGACTATCATTAATGTGTGAATTATAGCATTTTGAATGAAAAAACTTTTGGTATTGTAGAAAAAACGAATGAAAAGGAAATTCGTGTGTTAAGGTAGGTTCTGACCTTGTGGGAAAAAAATCGGTTTTATTTGTGTCCTATCGTGTAGATACATATTTTAGAAATGTGCTTAAGAAATTTGAAATCAAAATTTGAAAAATTACAAAAGTTACAGGCTATTACTAGAGCATTGTTGCTCACCGGCCTTACGTATGCAGGTATAGCCATAACTTTAAACGCGTTTTTCTCGGAACCACGTTTTCGCACCTTACGGAAGTATATCATAACGAACCAGTTGCCAAAGTTTTTATACATATTCCCAAAAGATTGTTTTAACTAATGAAGTAGGAAATTTTTTTTTTCAAAACCTCATAACTTTTAAAATTTTTTATATTTTTTAAAAATCCTAGTTCATTCAATAAATAATGCAATTCTAATTGAGAATGTGTTTGATTTTTGTGTTGTAGATAAACGGTTTTCCGTGAAACTGTCCCTCTAGCGGGACACCTTTGCACCGACATGAATCTTTTCATGGACCCCTCTCCCCCCGTCCTCCCTGTTTGGAATAATTAAAAAACAAAAGTTGTATTTTGTTAATAAACATATTCTTATATACTCACAATACTTTCAGAGTTGTGTCTTTAACCGTTCTCTCAAAAAAATGTTTAAAAGGTCATTTTTTCGGCTCTACAAGGTGAGAACCTGCCTTAATAAAATATTGTTTTTTTTTTTGGAAAAAAAAAATAACTTGAAGCAAAACCTGGCTTGATAACGAGTCTCCAGGCGCTGCCCCTGGAATATCAACCATCAAGGATCAAATGCACCTTATTTTGAGGAGATTAAGAAAAATGTTTCTTTGTTTAATTTTAATAATCATTTAAATACTATATTTGAAGAATCAAAAATCGGCGTAAAATTATAAAAAACTAATTTGAATGAAGACAAGGGGAATACTGGTTAGTATCCTGTCTTCAAAATAAAATATGTTACTTCATAAAAGCAAGCAAATTGCAATTTTTCTTAACAGTATACTGAGAAGTTAAAAGAGTTTGGAACAATGTTTTATGAATTTATTTGGCTTCAGATTAATTACAAGGTTTGTTTAGAAGAGATTTTTAAAATATACATTAAGATCATAGGAAGAAAAAGCTCTAACTACCCAAACGGCTTGATGGATGCCCTGTCAAGTACTCAGTAGTATATCCTATTTTTGATTTGGGGACGGGGTACTCATTAATATTACTCAAAAACAGTCTGCATACTTCAAAAGCTCATGGTTTCTTGTTTGGTATTATACTATTTCCAAATATTGGGTGTATCCTGCTACATAATATTGATCAATGGCACAATAGATGATTGCCTACAAAATGGTTAAAGGATTGTGCTTTTAAGAAATTTTATAATTTCGCCGTTTTCAACGTATTTACATTTTCTTCAAAATATAATCATTTTTTATAATTTTACAATTTGATTTAAAATTTTATAAAAATCGGATGGCTATATAATAAGCTGTCATATGAATGTCAAGTCAAGTTTTTAAATTTTTTAAATATTCTGTTTTACATTTTCTTCTACATTTCTATATTTATTTTTTCATATACTAACATATTCCCATTATTTATACAGTTTTAGTTGTTTTTAAACAAATAAGTATAAAGTTCATATTTTAATAGAAATGAATATATTTTGAATGATTTAATTGCAATCTGCAATGGTATACAAACTTCGGAGTGCCAAACTGAACTTCCTTTTTTCTTTTACATTTATATCATTCCTATTATATTATTGGGAGGAAAGGGCAAAATCAGCAGAGCATTTGTTGATGAATATTCGGCTCAAGTGGTGCACCAAGTTGACTCGTAAGTGAATATCAACTTAAAAGACACCACCCTCTCTCCGGACAGGATTCTCTGCGTGGTACCTCCTGGAAACGTACTGCGGTACGAACAATGCGAGCGGCATTTCCACTAGGCCGTAGACTCCTTCGAAAATACAAGAGTCTGGGTCCAGATGGAATCATACCAGCAATGCTGCAGAAAAAAAAGCGTGCACGGGTAAATGGTTGCAAGCAATCTTCCAAGCATGCATTAAAACAATGTACATATCACTGGAAAAAGAGGGAACATTCATTTTTTATGAAAACAATGGAACGAGTATGCGTAGCACGCTTACACGAAAGACAGATCAACGGAAACAGCACTATATAAAGTGGGAGACCTTCAACAACGTAAACGTAGACTCCATCCTGGACTCAACTCCTGGAGTTGAAGAAGGCACCAGAGCGTGGATCCTCCAAATCCAGCCAAACTGAGTGGCACTCATCAAACAAGATTTGTGAAGATTTCTGTCTCCACTGCTGTGGCTAATCAATAGGGTCGATATATGAGAGATGTAGTATACTCATTTCAGGACCATTTCACGATGTTATCAGCAAACTAATGACAAGGGCGCTGACTAAACTCAATTCATGGGCAAATGTCTGTGGACTGGGTGTCAACGCAATTAAACGGAACTTACGCTTTTGACGAAAATTACAAAGATCCAAAATTCAGAAATCCAACGATAAATGGTACAGAACTATGCTATCACAACAAACAAGGTATCTGTGAGTGCGAATGGATACGAAGCTTTCATGCAAATAAAACATAATCGAAAGAGTGAAGAAGGCAAGCATCGCATTCTACCTCAAGACAATAATAAATCTCTACACGGCGGTTGTAAGACCCATACTAACATACGGAGCACTAGTATGGGGGCGAGCCAAAAACTAATGTGGATCGTCACGCGCAGGAGCCACAGAGGACACATATCCCGCGACAGCGCTGAATGCTATTTTAAACATAATACCGATATAGCATTTCATTGGTACGACTAAACTGAAAGAACTACCACACCGGCCACAACAGGATCCTAGGCGAACAGATAACAAAGGACACGGACTATATGACGGCTGAACTGCGTTTCGGTAGCAAATGTACAACAACATATCCTACGAGGGAAAATTAGAGTAAAGTACCCTCACGGTTCAAAGATAAGGTGCGGAGTAGGAACCGGAACCTTAGCCGAAATCTGAAAAGTAAAAGAGTATTTCCACCTTCCAGAGTCAGCGACAGTGTTCCAGGCGAGAGAGACCGAGCCCTCCGAACTACCAAGGTAAGGATATGTTTAGATAGCCATGCGCCTATAAAATCTCTCGCAACAGCAAGGACAACCTTTACACTAGTGGCCAGATGCAAAGAGGCACTCAACAGACTCGCAGAAGACAACAGGGTGTAACAGGCATCTATAAATAATAACAAGGCTTGGTGATATGAGTGGATCTAGAGCGCACGCAAAAATGTTCCTCGGCCACGGCCCGTCAGCTAATGGTGTGGATCCTTGCTCTAATCCACCAATGCCTCTTCGATTATTATAGCAACTCAGATTGCGTGCTATGACAAACCTAAAACAAATACTCTAACCGGGGAGAAACACACACTTCTACACTTGGGCTATTGTTGGGCTTAAAGCCCTATGCACCTGCGATCGAGTCTATCGCTTTTCCACCTCAGCTGTTAATGAGGCGCCATCAGCCCACCCTTCCATCGGAAGGTCCACCTCCATTTCCCTTCTTTGAGAACGGCCCCTTTGCGGTTTCGGTTCTACGGGGGTTTCATGTCCGCCGAGGACAAACACTCAATTTACCACATTATAAACATATATATTTATCGGCTAACAAAATAAGATTCTCCCAAAGTAATAAATGCAATAAATATAATAAATAGGATAAATATAATAAATATAATAAATATAATGAATATATAATAAATATAATGAATATAATAAATAGTTTAAAAAGCTTAAATAAAATGCGGCATGCTTCACCAACTTATTTAATTTCTATAAAAATATTTCTTTACTTTAAATTTAAACAATGCATTTTTTTTTTTTTAAGTCGTGGCCTTTGGAACTTTATATGTTTTACATTCTTTTTCTTTTCATTTATTGTTTATAAAGACTCGAACCTTAGTAAAAGACATGCAAAAGCTCTGAATACGATATTCACTGGCTGAGTGAGTTCTGCGCTCGTTTTCAAAATCTACTTTATGTTTCACTCAATTATAATTTTTTCCTCTCCTTTTTTTTTGTTTTTCTTTACTCTACTATTCTTTAGTGCTTAGTGCAAAACTCAATTTTGGCAATTTTAACTCACTTTTTTTTTTGTTTTCTCTATTCCTTTTTTACGTTTTTTGTCCAGCAAGACAACTCACACCAAACACACAATTAAAACCAAAGGTAGCCGCTTAAAATAAATTAATTATGTTTTGTTTGAACGCTCACCAATTTTTGAACAGCATCCGACGAAGAAAGCGGGGGATACCTGTAAATTGCTGCAGAAGAAAAATTACATATTTATTGTTCTTGGAGACACGGGGCTTTCCACTTTCTTTAATTAATTTTCTTTAGCATTTACTTTCGCTCTTTTTTTTTGATGGGGTAAGTTGCCGCTTAAGATCTTTTTCTCTTTCTTTGTTTTATAGGGTCATTTCATAAATAGTTTAAATTATAATTTTCAAAATTTCGCACCGAACTCAAACCATTGCAAAATACACACTACAGAAAAACCATCAAAGAAAATTTGTTAGAAATCATAAAACAATAAATTACCACGGCCAGAAACTCGACATTTTTTTTTAACTATTTCCTCTCCTCCTTTTCTTTTCCTCTCTCCTTTAACACCTGTCTATCAGTTTGTGAGGTTAAAAATTATATTTTTTTGGTGCTGCTGGCACTTTATCCCTGATTCCTTTTTTTTACTCCCGTGTTCTCCTTATTTTTTCTTCGATTTTTCACCACGATTTTTTTTTGGAATAACGCGATAAGGGGCAGGGACTCGACGAACAAAAAAACCACGCCCGCAGTGGATGCCCTTTTTTCGGGTTTGGGCGCTCCCTCGTCGTTCTTCAACGATCGTCCGTTGCGTAGGCACTGACTACTCTTTCCGCTGCCGTACTGCTCCAATGAGAACTTGTTGTTTGCTCGGCTGCTGGTCGGTCTTCAATATCGTAATTTGAGCTCGTTTTTGGCTGCTGCCAGGCCCCTACAAAAATGACACAAAATTCTGCTGATCAGAGCCCCCTTTCTTTTCTTTCTTCAACTCACCTAATCACAAGGATACGGCCAACAAAAAAAATTAAAAATTATTCTCTTTGCCTTTTCCCTCGAAACCACTCCAGAGTTGAGCAGAGTTTCATAAGCTGGGCCCAAGTCTTTCCACAAGCAATTAATGCTATTTCTAATTGGCACGACTTTCTCTGAGGAAGGTGTAAATGGAAAAGAACGCCGATGCCGCTTGCCCATGGCGCCAAACCCTTTAACAGCCAAGCTACATCCCGCTCTCACCAGAACGCATCTGACAATTCGCCCTGTTGACCTATGCTGCTTTCTCTTACCTAGCGAATCGAGTTCGTCAACCGACACCCGACAACCGAGATGGCAATTGCTCCATCTTTTCTCCGTTGGTCTACCAGCGCTACAAGGGTACAGATAGCGTGGGTATTCGGAAAAAAAGACATAGCCGGCAACGAAAAAGCCAATGAACTGTCCAGGAAAGGGTCAGAAGGCAACTCAACTACAATAGACATTCAGATTTCCCTTTACTCTGTCTAGACGGAAAAAATCGAAAGGCAGTCGTTGACTGCCATCCTAGCCCACCTGAACTGGGACTGGTGGCTGGTATTGAAGGGATGCGTGGACTACTGCCATAAGAGGGTGTGGACCAAAATGGAGCCTAGCTCTAATTGGATGTCAACGGAATGACCTCACCACTTGCACCTACCTACCATTCTTTTATTTTTATTTTATACCAATAAACTAAAGCCTAGTATTAACACAACGAAAAACCGCTGTCACAAAAACTTTGTATAAAAAAACCTACGAAAAGAGGAAGAAGAAATTTTTTGCTTCGTCATTTTCGCGGGTACTGACATAAGAAAAATGTTAACTTCGAAAATTTTGAGACGAAACAAAATAAAGGAAATATAAAGGGAAATTTAATAAATTAAATAATAAACTTGCGGTCTATTATATTTTAATAAAAGGCGGTAGTGATAAGGTCCAATAATTGGCTTTAAATTCGCAAAAAGACGTTTTAAATGCAGATATAATTTGTTATTGAGCGGCGTCGACAATGGTGGCTCCGGTTATGTGATTTCAGCTACAAAGCGGCGAATACATAAACCCATAACCAAAAGTGTAAAGTGAAGCTTATATTTAACTTTTTTTCACTTTTCAAATGTGTATAGCAAAACGCTGTTTAGTGTGCGTTTCATACCTTTTCCTTAATTTTTTGACCACACTGCACTATGGGGAATTTGCCCCATTTCGTGGTATTTAGTCAATTCATCGATCTTTTAAAATTTGTGTTTTTTTATGCAAATATCTTAAAAATATATGGCTCTGTAAAGTTCAGTACCAAAAAAGTTAATTAACAGACCACTGTTAAGCTTGCAGACTGTTAAAGTCAGCTGTTGCAGCCGAAAAGCACACGCTAAAATATAGGAATTTTTTGTTGGGTGACTTTAAAAGTGCGAAACTCAAAAGTAAAACAAATTTTTTATCCAATTTTTGATTGACACCAATCTTACATGCTTGTATTATGTGTTGTGTGGACCTATAATTTGATCTGTGTGCGTCTTCCTAATATTTTTGCGTTTTTCCCAAGTGTTCCTTAAGGTAATTTTTCGGGAAAAAAATACATTTCACAGAAACTTACAAAAAATATATATTGATGTTTAGGTGTAAGTCCAAATGCATTTCGTAGAGCCATTAATTTTGAATAAACGGAAATTAGTTTCAATGTGCAATTTGAAGTCCTCGATCAACCTTATGAGGATATAACCGTTTCGCATGCCAAAGAGCTTAAAAACTAAGAAAATTTGTAATTTTCAACTGTTTTCCAATCATATTCTTTGCATTGCATCATTGCATTATTGCCGGTCTACTTAAAAAATAAAAAAAAAAAATTTGTGTGGGCGGAACCACGCCCATTTTTCCAAAAAATGTTCCTAACGATGTCTATAATCATAATAAAAAAAACCGTTTCCAAAAATCTTATTTAGTTTACAAGTTATTAATTAATACCACAAAAATGGGCAAATTCCCCATAGTGCACTGGTTACAGACCAAATTATATAGTGTTAATCACAATTATAACAGCGGATTCTCGTTATGTTAGTACTAGGCTTAAACTTTCAGTAATCAACTACTTGTATAAGTGAAACATTTTTAATAATGGTTTTGCACTATTCAATGTACTCTTATCCGACTCGCACTACCTAGTGCATGGCATAGCGACATAAGTTCGCGCTACATATCTCCGCCGAACAACAAACAGCTTATCTCCGCGAGGGGTTAATATTTTGTGTTATGTTATGTCAAATACACCTGAACGATGTTATTGCTACCGATGTTTTTGTTGGAAAAGTAGACAATATTAAAAAAAAAAATTTATTACGCGACTAGTTTTTTATACCCATGCAGGGTATTATAATTTCAGTCAGAAGTTTGCAACGAAGTGAAGGAGGCATTTCCGACCCTATAAAGCAGGGCCGCCCAAAAGCTGCTTACGACGGAGCAAATTTCAATACATTCAAAAGAAAACACCAACACTAGTAAAGAATTTTTTCAATGGATACACTGAAAAAAATTAGGGAGATACATTTTTATACTAAAGACAATTATTACTTGTCAAATGACGTGCCGACAAGGCAATAACTAAAAGCTTAATACAATTTCTTCAAGTGGGTGCGCGTCGCTAAAGCAACAACAAAATGCTCACGAAATTTTATGACCCAACAACAACCACATGCAAGTCCAGATACCTTGCTCAAATGCAGATGAAGAATAGAGACAAGAAAACGAAAGTGAAAAATTGTTTTTGCAATTAGCATTGGCGCATGCCGAGAGCCGTGTACATATACGCATTTGCTCCCCTATGCTTCGGAGCCGATTACAAAAACAAAGGAGCCATGGGAGCAATGAGTCTGGGCTTCTATGCTATAAAGTATATATATTCTTGATAAGCATCACTAGCCGAGTCGATCTAGCCATGTCCGTCTGTCCGTCCGTCTGTCTGATTATACGCAAACTAGTCTCTCAGTTTTGAAACTCTCTGAATAAAACTTTCAGGTAGTCTTTTATATACTCTCACTACTACATAAGTCGGAAAGAGCCGGATCGGTCAACTATATCATATAGCTGCCATACAAACAATGCGTAAATTTGTTGAAAAAAAAATATAACTTCACTCTTTTTAAACATATTTCAATCAACTTTCGGTTGAAAGCTTTAAATGTTATTTCAGATTTTCAGCTTTAATTTTACAAAAATCGGACTACTATATCATATATCTGCCAAAGGAACGGTTAGGAAAATAGTAGAAAAAAAATATAGCTTTGTCAGTTTTCAACATTTCTTGTTTTACGTTGAGATAAAAGTTTTTCCATATTATTTCAAAATTATGTTGTAAATTGCGTTTCGACGATACAGCCGTCATTCAAGCGATCGGTAAATGTGGAGGTAAATTACATTTTACTTTACTATACAGACTGTAAAAAATGCAAAACTGTACAAATAAAATGAATATGAAAGTAATTCATTTTATATTAGATTGGGTTAGATTATAATTGATACAATTAAAATCTGCAAGGGTATACAAACTTCGGCGAGCCGAGGTTAGCTTCCTTTCTTGTTTATTTATATATTTATTTATTTATTTATTCATTTGCATAATTTATTTATTTATGTTTCCGAAGTTGCATATTTATTTTTTTTATTCGTATTTATTAATTTTTTTATTTATCATTTGATTTTATTGTATTCTTTCGACAGTGGAACCCTAATTTTTGTTTTTAATTATTTAAATTTGTGTTGGCCCAATAAATATTTCTCCCTTTTCTGAACGCTCAACCTTTGGGATATTCCCTTTCTTTTATCGGTGTGTTAGGTAACATTAGGCCACCAATATCTGGCGATCGTGGATGACCGACATAGGTGCACACAAATCGTTGCCTCTGCGAATTTTCCACACGTCGCACGCTGTATACCCTAATGTTTTCATGTAATGCCATGTATAAAATATATTCTGTATCATAATATAAGTATACCCAGTTTTTACTATCGAATATACTACATGCAAATAAAAATTAATTTAATTTGCATATATCATTCAATTACACAGGTCGACAAAAATCGCACTTTTTTCTGCTCGGATAATAATCGTGATAGATTCTGAAAGTTCTTGGTCTGTACATTGCTGATTCGAAAACCAAAAGTTTTAAATCACGTACCAATTTTGAGAAAATCAAAGTATGAAAACGTGCCCTTTTTGGCACTTTTCAAAGCCTAATAACACGAAAACCTTACGTGCCCTGGAAGAAGAACGACTACTGAACAAACTAATGACTACGATGGTTATTCAGAAACCAAAAGCCATATTATGAAACATATCAGAGTATATAAAAAAAACTTTAAGAAATTAATTTTGTATCTATTTATTTTTAATTATTATGGTTGGTATACGTGGTTGTTCTTCTGGGCCGATCTCATTGCGGATATATTTTCAGACCATAACAAATAGCGAGTTATGATTCGGCCGCAAGGCAAATGTATATTTTTGTATGCATTATGCATTGGCAATATTTGTTGCAGATCAGGTTAGAAAATTTCTCAAATCTTCACTGAAGAATTTGAAAACAGCTTTAAGCCAGTTGCGCCTTGGTATTAGAAAAATGTAATTATACATATTTTTTTTTTTTCAATTATAATACTTTAAGAAAATATAAAAAAAAGTGAGAGTCTTGGCTTAAGGTTGAAAACTTCGTAGTTACAGTTATAATATAACATCCAAGTTCACAACGTATAGACGAGCTCCAACAAATTTTGGGTCAAAAGTAAGTTCAGAAAAAGCATTATAGCTGGCGAACCTGACCACGTTGGTGACCCTTTTTCCATGTTGAAGAAAAAAGATGAGGCTTTCGTTTAAGCCTAAAACCAGCTGTGGGGCACGTAAGGTTTTCGTGTTGTTAGGCTTTGAAAAGTGCCAAAAAGGGCACTTTTTCATACTTTGACCGCGATTTTCTCAAACTAAACAGCTGTGACTTTGCTGACAGAATAATTTTCATGATTTTTTCATTTTTTCGTTTATCTGGTTACACTGGTTACCAAGAAAAATATATAGCGATTACGCTGTCACAATTGTGACAGCGGATTTTCGTTGTTACTATGGTAATATAGCATATATGCTTAAAAGGGTATAATTACGAAAATGGACTAATATTTGGTTAAATTCTGTTTTTTTTTTTTCAGTGGTAACACTCTATAAAGCTCATAAAAGCTTTTTAAAAGCTATTTAATGGCTTTTGTGATCAACCGAAAGCTTTGTAAGTCATCATATATTTTTCACCTGCATATAGAAGTTTTTGAGGTTAAGCGTGCGTCGTCTTTAATATTTAGAAAAATACACAAATTGACGATTTTTATTGAAGTGACCATTATTTTCGTTAAACTAAGGTATGTAATAAATGTAAATAATGTCTATGTATAATGTCTATGTATATGTAGGCTAAAATATATTGTTTTTAACATGCAAATTAATGATTCTTATACGTTTTACTGTCTTTGTTGGACTGTAACTAATGCGATTCAATCGTATTCACGCTAATGTTTGTATTTGGCATAAGTGTAAGTCCCAAAATTGGATTCATCTAAGTCCATTTCTTAAGTCTATTACACTTTATAGGTTTAATGTCAATCCCCAAGAGACGTCTTTTTGCCTTGTGTGTAGCAGAAAAAAAGTTTGGTTCTTAGCGAATATGTGTTAGGGTAAATTTCAAAAAGCAGCCGTTTATCTGGAGCTGAAGAACAAAAAAATTAAGAAAAAAATTATTACATTTTGTAAGCCGGCTTACAGCAAAATGGAAAACTTACCATAACAATAAAGCATTATTTGAGAAAAAATAATGGCTTAATAAAAAAAGAAAAAGCTTAATATGCCTCTAGTATTACATAATGCAACGTCAGCTCTTGATAGACCAAGGATGAGTTTTGATGATCTGTGGCCAAAAGCCCAAGTCAAAAGAGTAGCTAACTTAGTTTAGGAATCGACATGTAAACAGTTGTTGATAGCAACAAGTACCAGTTTGTACAAGTCCGGAATGCGCACTGCCACAAAAATAGTGTGTTCATTAAATAATGATAAATTGTCTGGACAAAACATAAGTCATTGGAAACACCAAGAAATCTACTTGTTCCTTTCACTCCTGAAGAAGTGCTTGCGATCTATATTGACGTAGGCCACACAAAGCTAACCAGATGAGCTGCAGAAAGGAACGCAAATATATATATCCAAGCTATCAAAAGTATTCAGCAAAGATTTTATGCTACACAAAAAATTTTAAATTTACAAAACTTAGTTGACCATATGGTCAGCCGTATTATAAAATCGTGCCAGCAAGGCTTTGAAGAGCAGAAATTATTAAATGATAACCTATTTAACTGCTATATATAAATGGGAGTGCAAGTGCAGCTTGGAAAATATAAATAAGCAAATATTAGAAATCAAACCAACAATAATTGATTTATACACAATTTTCCATAAATATAACATGACCATGTTGGATGGTAAAACATTTAGCGTCCTTGCAGAAGCCTATTCGCAAATACATATGTGGACTTTGTCGAGCAGTACCAAAAAATATGAATAATTTAGATTTGGCGAAAAGTTATGTAGTTGATGCAGATCTTTTTAAATATGGGCTGTCAACACTCCATGCCTAGATTCGATTTTTCGAGTGTGTTTTACACATTTCTAATAGACTCCAATTAAGAAATGGCAAAGTCGCGGTAATGATAAGCCGGTGGTACAGGCACGAAAATCTGAAATTCAAGTGCAACTTAGAAAGGAAATGGGCTTATTGGTAGATATACCTATTGCTAGCAGTGGAAATACATACAATGGTAATACTGCGAGACGGTTTTTCAGAGAACCAGATTTGGTAGCAAGAATTACCGGAGTCAGCAAAGAGCTTATATGGGCAAATCCCCAGAAAGGTCCACCGCGGCCAAAAAACTTAAACTTCTCTAAAATGTTTTTTTTTCAATATTGTAACATTGGGAAATGGTTCAATTGATTCAATTTGAAAGGCTTTACCATATTCTAAAACAAATTTCGAAATATTTGAAAGCATATTCGCGAAAACGCGATTTTTCATTATTTTAATGAAAAACATCATAAAAATAGACCTGCTTTCTTTTTAAGAAATCTTCTAAAAGGATGCTTTATGCTTTGACTTTTGTTTTCTAATATCACTAGAAGAATGCAAATAGTCAAAATAAAACGGATATATGATCTTTTAATTTACTTAAATATTAAAAAACAACACGCAAAGTATGAAGGAACAAAGTGTAGCGTGCGACACGTAGCGTGCGACACAATGGGTTAACGGCTTTTCTAAAAATCCGTAAACAATATTAAGACCAAACGGTCGGATTTTGTCTTCTAATATTATTAACTTTCTTGAGGATATTATCTTTCATAGGGTTCATTTTGCACTATTTTGAAACTAACTTCCACTTTGTGTAGCGTGCGACACGTCACAATTTTAT
The DNA here is from genome assembly GCA_008042575.1 of Drosophila watanabei. Taxonomy (NCBI): domain Eukaryota; kingdom Metazoa; phylum Arthropoda; class Insecta; order Diptera; family Drosophilidae; genus Drosophila; species Drosophila watanabei. The sequence continues at coordinate 2,644 of VNJS01012373.1, read as the reverse complement.
CAATTATTTTCAAAACAGTGACTCCAGTGAAATTGAACCTTATACCCTCCGAAAGTACTCTCAATTCACTCTAAACAAATAACAAAAGTTTATGGTTAATCTTTAAACAAACCCCCCAAAAATTGATTTTCATTAGCTTAAATCGTGCGAGTGTAGCGTGCGACACGTGGGATTTGCCCATATATAAGTTCAGTTTAATTCTTCGTGTACTGGCCAGTGGACACGAAATCGATTTGGAGACATTTCGCTCATTTGCTATGGAAATGTTTGTTTAATTATACCCATGGCAATGCATGGTATAACATGCCCGCGTCCATTTACAAAATATAAATCAATGGTGCAGACGTCATAAACCATGCAGCTCTGCTCATTGGATTAATGTCTGAAGAGGTACTTGAATCCAGGAATAAGGATTTCCGAAGAATACGACTAAACCACTTTAGGAAAGTTAAAAGAGTTAATACGATGCAAGATGTTATGAATGGGTTATTTATTTCTTCAGATCCATTCATAACATCATCTAAGCCATCACATAAAAAGAACGGGAAAACCGATCCCCTTTTTCAAAATCGAAATCGGTAAATTTTTACAATTTCGATAACCGGAGTAGACCTGTATATTTTATATATGAAAATTATGAGATTTCTTGACGTAAGATATTAATATTTTAAGAATATATCAAGAATACATTAAGAAAGATAAGTTAAAATTTTCATTAAAATATCTATTGATTTACCCAAGTTATTAATAAAATTCCGCTAGCATAGGCATTTGGCCCACTGTGCAGTGGCGAGTACTTATGTAAGTTAACTGTGGTCAGCTAGACTAGAGTCGTTGACCATAGTCACGTTGACAACAACGCTCCGGCCAAATTGCTGACCTAGCAATGGGCCGGATGCTCGCGAACGGACGGCAGGCACTGCATATTTGCGTAGTCGCTGTGAGCTTTGTTAGCTATAAGTATATTTCTAAAGTTCAGACTTGTTTTAAATTTATTTGAATACAGAGCTAATCCTCGCGAACATTACTCAGGCCATCGCCTCTTTTATTATTTTGAAGGCGTAGGAGAGCAGTTACCCTCTCACCGTATATCCAGTTGTCACCCCCCTCACTGCGCAGCAGCAGGGTAAGGGAACCAGCCAACCGGCTAGCAGGAAGGCAAACTAATTGATTCGACCGCCAACCGGCTACAGACGTGGAAAATAATTAATTGGCGCTAAACTAGTGGTATCTAATTACCCTACCGGACAGATCAATATCGACTTGAAAGTTGAAAAGTGACAGCGGGGCGACACACAATTTATAGAACTTGTGGGCCATTCGATCAAATCTTTTATGTCTTCAATAAAATTTCTAAAATTCTGCCCTGTGTAAAATCTTAAAAAGAAATAAACAAGCATTAAATTATGTCCCTGTAACAATAAAATGAAAAATATTAAAAGTACAAATAAACGAGTGTGAAGTAAGTTTTTCAAAGAATCTCAGAATTTAAGTTGACTGCCATAAAGAGTTTATTCCTTTTTTTATTGTATGCGGTGGAGGAGATTTACCCAATAACCCCAGTATTTAATAAATAATTATTATAATATTGTTTGGAGGGGGGCGGCTTTAACCTGGAGGTGCACTCGGTAAGAAAAACACGTAGAACTTTTTCGGGGTTTTGCGCGACGTGCGTCTTTGGTGTTTATTGAAAGGAGTCGTAGTTGGTAGTAATTACAAGTGATCTTAAGCCTAGCTTGTGAGAGCTGATTTGAAGCTCTTTTGAACTTCGGAGAGAGAGGGAGAGAAATCGTACGGGACATTTCAAGGCCTGCAGAGGGTTCACACTGCCTCTTGAAAACAAGCGCCTATTTGGCGTAACCAAATATTATAATATTATTTTCCATGCCGAAATATTTAATTAGCAAAATATGATAATTCTATTAGTTATAGGGCGCGTTAAATTTTTTAATGTTCTCTCTATGTAACGGCGCATCACTATTTTGCCTAGCAGCTTAAAGTTTTTTCCCGCTTATCGCAAAGAAATACGACCACCATAGCTTTNCCCCCCCCCCCCCTACAGTCGTTAGTACAGCCCTTGCAGAACAGGCCGCCCAAAGCCAGCTGAGGGAGCAAGCCAATTGAGGAATTGACCGGGCGAGTAGCGACAGTCAGCACCACGTCAGCTGCTGCCCAGACCCTTTAAGTAAAAACAAATAAAGCCATAAAGATAGGAGAAACCGTTCAATGTAAGAAACCTCTGGACTCCGTGAAGGGCTTGCTCGAATTTGCGGGAGCACTGGAGACATACGTCTCCTGGCGGCAGGCGGCCGTGGCGGCATATCACATTTTTAGACGATATGATGGCATTGGGAAACATTTTGGTCATTCCATCAGTTTCTTCAACTAAGCGCCTATATTCTGAGGGATTCGCTGAATGTTTTACAGATGCGAATTCCTCCCAAACTGAAATTCAACCATCAACAATAAGAATGTATTAAGCTTTTTAGTAGTCCGTAACGTGTTATGGTCAAAAGGAATAGCAGGGATATAGATGTAAACCTGTAATTTTGATAAATTGTAATGTTTGATCTAAATTGGGCAGCCCACCACCAAAGTATACAAAATAAAGCATGAATAAATATAATGGTAATAAAAAAAAAAA
>VNJS01012372.1:0-19645 GCA_008042575.1 Drosophila watanabei | reverse complement strand
CTAAAATTTTTTAATTCGCCATTGGCTGTTTTTACTTTTATTATTGCTGTTGGAAGCAATGTTTGTTTGGACGTCACAAAAGTGTTAACATATTCTCTTGTTGGAAAATGTAACATTGTATTATGTCCTTTGCTACAATGCGAACAACAATATTCGCATTCACATTTCTTGCCATTCAAATATTTTAGGCATTTTGTGCATAGTTGCACACTTTTTGCGAATTCAAATCGCTCTTTAGGAGTCCATCCTTTAAATTTATAACATTGAGTCACTGTGTGTCCCATCTTATTACAGACTGGGCACATTTCATCTGAATAATTATTTTTATCTGAGAAATTTAAATTTTCGGAAGAATAAATATTTTTGGATATATGTGTATACAGGTTTTTCTTCCTGAACAGAGCTAGTCGAACTCAGTCGCTGCCCAAAAAAATCCATAACATCCGATAAATTCTGGATGTCTTTAGTCTTCCTAATATGACTCATATAATTGAAGAGTCTGGGTATTAAATTTTCTGAGTGCCATGTGAGCAAATAACACATCAACTTCATCGGTCAGATTGCCCTTCAGTTTTAAAATGTGTGTCGCTTCATTAATGGTGTCGATGAAGGATTTTATTTGCCTAACAGAATCAATATTTAAAATTGATAACTCAATGAGGCGCCTTAATTGTTCCGAAAATATTTTACGCTTATTTTCGTACCGCTTGGTTAGAAGGTCCCAAGCGGCCTCGTAATTTTCGGCGGTACCCATTAAAAGATGGGCGACCACATTTCGAGCTTCCCCTTTTAAGGCCGATTTTAAATAATTAAACTTTAGGGAGGTACTGAGACTGTCCCTAGAATGAATTAATTCCATGAATAATTCATGAAAAAGGTCCCACTCTTTGGAATCGCCGCCAAATGTGGGTACCTCGATATTTGGTAGGGCCGGTAAATCTGGAATTTTACACATACCCTCCAACTTTACGCCTTTCTGTTTTATCTGTTCGTCTATCTCAGATGAAATATTTTGAATATCGATTCCAACTCGCTAAGGGTCAAATCGACATCTAGGCTACATGCTCCTATTTTTGTTTTTTAGCTCGGAAATGTTTTGCCATAGGAAATTAATTTTATTTTTCCTAATTCTTAAGGTCTCCCTTTTTTAATTTTGAATATCTATGTAGGTTTCCTCCAAATATGCTCTCAATTGACTAACCTTTTGTTCAAAAATTCTTCACTTCACTTCTTTTGTAGATCTATTTTGTTTGTACGCGGCTCTAATCTCCTTTAATGAATTAATTACTTTCTCATACCCTTTCATCGTACAATATTCCTGATCTATAGGCCCTAGCTTTACCAACATATTGTGGTTTGTTAAAAACTCCCTCTCTAATTCATTTAAAAATTGAACATCCTCGTCTGTAACTCTCCTATTTCCATGGCTATTAACCATCTCAACACATACCTTATTTAACTCCGGTTGCCTTTTCAGAAGGTTTAAAATTTGTTCGGACATATTTAGTTAATAATATTAAAAAATTATTTTATTATTACTATTTTTATTTTTTAAGATTTATAATATAATATATAAAAAGCATTCCCTATCTGCTTTCCGCTGTATTGTCTTCGCTGCTGGCTGGTCGCCGCTGCCGATGTTTTAGGGGTGGGGGCTGGTTGACGGTGTCGGCTGTCGATGTCGGCGCTGCCGCTGTAGTAGCTGCAGTCGCTGCCGTCGCTGTCGTCGCTGTATCCGCTGCCGTCGCTGCAGGTGTTGTTGCTGCTGCTGATGTCGGTGTAATCGCGTGGCTCAATATATAATATTTGAGTGCTACGCAATAATTTGATTCTCCTTTTTAAATCGATTTGTTTTATTGTCAATGCACTTTTTTATTTTTTTCAGTTTTTTGCACATATATTTTAAGTTATATTTTAAGTTTTATTTGTTTATTATTTTGTCACAATTCTTCACTGCTGATGTCTATGGCCTCAGCACGCCTTACCAAACTAGTGAATTGGTATTATAGCAACCTTTAGCTCTATTTTAAGACTAATAAAGGTGCTTTATTTATTTATTTTACCAACCAATTTTACGTTGGAAAATTTTTTTTTAAAACAATAAGGACTCTTTTTTATCCTTTTGCTTTCAATTTATACTCTGTTCCTACAATCGAGGGGGAGACAAGAGTAAATTATTTTAGCAGCCTTAGTATTTCAAGGTGCTGGTTTAACAAACTCTGAACCTCTTACCACAGGGGGGAAAGTTGCAGAGTGTCTTAAAGGACCAAAATGTAAAACAGTGCTAAATAAAAACACGTCTACATTTGCTGAGTTATAATTTCAAACTGTTTTTATTTATTTTACTCCCTACTTAAAGTTAACAATGAATTTCTTATATATAAAAAGACCAACGCAGTGGCCATGTATTTCCCTGTTTGAACTGCAAACGCGGCACTTTGCCCGCGGAGCTCACCTTACATTTTCAGGCGGCTATCTTGGCTTATATATATATATTTATTTAATGACAATAAATTTGTGTTCATGTGTGAACAACACAATTATCACAAAACGTGTTCGGACGTGCACGACTTTATGTCGGTACGCGCTAGTACGTTCAGAACACAGAAGAACTGAGACCAGTGATGCTAACTGCAGCAACATCAATTCAAAGTTTATGGCAAAAGTCTTTATTTATTTATCTAAAGCTAACAATTAGTTTTAAACTAAGAGCTAACTTAAATTTAAGAGCCATAGTAGCTAAGACCTTCGGCTCGCGTGGCAAAAGTGTAAAGTTGGCAATTCTGAGTACTGCACGTTGAACCGCAGTCGTGCACGCGCTAGTACGTTTTCTAACGAAATATTAATACTGAAGAAGACGGCTGAAAAGTCAAAATAGTCATTAAAGTGGGAGTTTTTCGGAAAATCACGGGATCCTCTGAAAACTGCGGGCCCGGGGGGAATCAACCCGTCACCCTCCTCTTCTCGGTGGCCCTGCATATATTAATCAACCCTTGGTTATAAGCTATATATATTATTTTAGATTTTCGGATCTAATTTTATAAAGATCGGACTACTATATCGTATAGCTGCCATAGGACTGGTCGGGAAATTTTTAGAAAAAAAAATTATAACTTTGTCAGCTTTCAACATTACTCTTCTACTTTGAGTAATAAGCATTCTATATTATTTTAGAATTTTGCTTTGAATTTTATTAAAATAGGACGACTATATCATATAGCTGCCATACAAACGATCGTGCAAGCACACACTTATAACCTAATCAAATTTAATGCAAAAAAAATATTAAAAAATAAAATAAAAATTATTAATAAATTAATGCATGAGACACGAAAACAGAGCAACAGCACAACTAGTAAATAAACGGCAAAATCGGACCCTAAAAAAGTTAAGACGTTATTAGTATTTTTACGATTTAAGGCACATCGGCAAATTTCGGCAGGAAATTTTTACACATTTGTTACCTTAAAAGTCTAATAAATACATTGGCATATAAACCAATAGTTTATTTTTGTGGGGTCACAACTAAACCCTTAGCTAAACATGAAAAAGACGTTCAAAATATAGACAAAAAACATGTATTTTTTCACATAATTATAATAATTAAAATAATTATTATTAATTTATCAAATTATATCTCATTTTAAAGAAAATACCTTCAAGTTCAATCTCTATTACAATAAAATTTAACCTGCACTCGTAAATATTGACCTGACCACTTCAAAGTTCGATTTTGTTTTGATGAATTAGCGAAGCGCGCAGCTGCGCTTTGCAAATTAACAATTGTTTCCATCTTTTATTCTATTTTTAGAAAATCCCGTTCAATTAAAAAAAAAATCTGGTTTGCCATGAAGAAGCTGGAACATTTTAAAGGCGATTTGTTTACTTTTCGTAAATTTTTGTTGTTATGATTTTTTTTATTTTTGGCCTATGGGAGCAACCACTGTGCGTTGGCTTCACAGAGTATATCGCTGTTTTTCAGTGCTTGATTACGACAAACTAGATCTAACATAGAAAGAGTAGAGAGGCGCCATTTGCCGGTTGAAATAGGATGGAGCGAGCAAACTACCGAGGAGAGGGATATCGGGCGAAAGCTAGAGCGAGTACACTCACTGTAACACTGCTGCTAAAAACTAAGCGCCCTGTGGCGCGAACATTCTCCCTCCCCTTGCCCAAGCAACGGCAGGATCTGCTGCGTCAGGCCTCCTGATACGCGCCGGAGAGGGTCCATCCGAAACGGTGCTCTGAGCCACCTTCAACCCATCTTCCTATTTTAGAAACAGCCGGTTGGATTATCTTCGAAAAGATATTTAATCCCAAGGCGAGGGAGAAGGTTGCCGGGCGGTGGAACTGCTCGTCAGCCTGGCGGATGTCCTTGAATTTCGCCCTCGCGACGATGTTAAGAGCCCGCGTGGAAGTTTGGATTCTCAGGCTTGGGTCGATCCTCAGGACGACCCCGAGTTGGAAGTCTCCTGCTCGAGACCGGATGGTCGTCGAGCAGACCTCTTGGGCTCCCACCTCGGCAGTCGGAAGGCGAACGCAAATGGGCGGTCGATAGTGCTCACCGCCGGGCAGGGGTCGATCAGCGCCACGGTCTCGATTGTCGTGGAATAATGCGGATAACCTTCTACTTAATCCACGTGGCCACCGATGGAGTTGGTGCGGAGACCTCCGTACGTGGGCGCTCGATGGGGCTCGAAGAAGGCGACGGAGACCGGGAGACGGGCATGGCAGAAGGGGGCGGAGGCAGTCTCGACGCTCGACGGCGAGTGAGTGATAGGCGAGGGGGAGATGGCGCTGGCTGGACCGTGCGCCGTGGCGGTTGCTCTACGCATGCGGCAGGTTTCTCCCGAATGTTGCTGTGCGAGGCAGTTCGAGCAGTACTTATTAATAAGCACTGCGCTTTTCAGCGCTCAGTTTCTGGAACCTCTTGCACTTCCGAAGCGGATGGATTCCCCGACAGACTCGGCGTCGGTTGGATTGAACACCTTGAGTACGTCTGCTCTCCAAGGATCGGGCGGAACGCGGACGAGGAGCCATGTCTGGAACTTGTTCTACGATAAAAAGAAGAAGAAAACAAAAGAACTTGGTTTAGAATGGGAAGAGGTCACTATAGACCTTTTTAACAGGAAGATCCTAGTCCCTGTTAACCGAGGATTCCTGGTTCCCCGCAGGAGGCAGGAGTATTGCCTTGTGGACTGGGCGCTTTATTGTCCTCCGAGATGTGTGGATCTCTACAACTCGAATGCGATCATTAGCTCCTGGGAAGACTGAAACGATTCTGCTGAGCCGCCATTCGTTTGATGGCAGATTATCCTCCTTGACTACTACATTGTCGTTGATTTTAAGGTTCTTGGTCGGAAATTTCCATTTATTACGTTTGTGGAGTTCCTTTAGGTACTCCTCTTTCCACCGTGTACTAAACTGCTGATGTTCGGCCATGGATTTATTATCGACTTGGCGCCGCCCTTAATCTTGGGCTCAGCAGCGGTCCTCCAATAAGGAAATGGCCTGGAGTGAGAGTCAGCAAATCTGAAGAATCTTCGGACATCAGAGAGAATTGCGGCAAGCCTCGATCTTTGCGAGAAAAACATTCTGTTGGAATCGCTTAAATCGCTTAAAATGCTTTTGTGGTTAAAAGTCCATTTTCTTGATGGAAACCCGGCGGAGCTTAGAGCTGCTTGCAACTCTTGGATGGCATTTTTGGCATCGGTTACGGAATTTGCCCCGGCCAGCACATCATCGACATACAAATGCTGTTGAATAATGCGCGTGGCCTTTGGAAATGGCACTTGGACGTCCTTTGCTAGCTGTTGCAGCACTCCAATAGCGTAGAAGGGTGCGCAATATGAAGATAACTGTTTGTAATTCAATGTCTCGGATATCTCCTTTCTTATTTCGGAATAGAATTCTTTGAAAGGTGTGAGGGAGCCTCACAACCCATGTAAATAGTAAATATAAAATGCCTGGCCAAGGGCCAACCCCTGGGGGAGAAATTTGGAGTGCGTAGAGCTAGGAGATCATAGGAAGTAGTCAGGATTACCATTAATATAAATAAAATCTAGACTTAAATAATGGACATACCAGAGGTATAGTTTTGTCTCCTCACGGCGGGTCACTTTGTTGGCACACCCTTTCCCGGAAACCGAGGGCCACCGAGACACCGACAGCGTGGTCGGTAACCCTTCGCCTTTCCTTTCCCCGAGTCTAGGAGAACCGGTACCCAGAGTGCTGATTCGGCCACTTCTTGTTCTAGCTTCTTCTCTCCCGGGGGCGGCGAAGAGATACCCGGCCTGCGGGGTCGACTCGCCTCTTCGGAGCCCCTTTCCTCGGGAAACCCAGGGCGGCCGGTACATGTGCTTGCGTGGCCAGCAGCTCTCATCCCGGGACCCTCTTTCAAAAATCGGGTCTAAAACTGGTACCCGGCGCGCGGGATTGGTCCGCTCTGACTCCGGAGGACCCCATTTCGCCTCGGGGCGGGGAAAAGATACCCGGATGGCGGGTGTGGAAGATAATAGTTAGGAGAACTGTGAGTCGGCGGAAGCTCTTTCATCACGCTGTCATTGCTCTTTTTGGGGAAAGTCTCTTTTTAAACGATTTTCGTTTCTAAGAAACTGAGCCAACGCAATGGATCTCGAATATCCTAGATCGGGTCGCAGAACAGGAGAGTCACCACATACCTCCTGCTTGCATCATTTTTTGTGGTGCGGAGAAAGTTCCTTTCGCAATAGGAATTCGCTTCTTTTACCAGCTGGACTGGTTGATCAACCACCTCCCAAAACTTACTGAGAAGCGTGTCTAGCGAATCGTCACCTATTTGGTGTACTTAAGACGTAAAGAATGCGACTTTATTGACTACACCATTTGAAATCGTCCCCGTAACCACCCACCCAAAAATGGTTTCTTGGCCTAGGAGTGCGTCGCACATACTCCTTTGAGTGCCACCTAACATAACCGACGGTAAAAGGTCGGCTCCGATCAGGATGTCGATCTGTGAGGTCTCAAAGAAGGTGGGGTCTGCCCATTGGAGAGAGGGCAGGTCTTTCATAGAATTCCGGGAGATTGGATGCGAGGGCAATTTGCCCGCTAACTCCGGAAGGAAATAGGCTGCGGTATCTAACTGTAGCCCCGGTCTGGTAGGGGAGCGAATTTTGAAATGGCAGAGTCGGGTAGATTTCGCCAAAACCGATTGGATTAGCTCGGAGACTTCAGTCTGGACGTTGCGGAATGGTAGCTTGATTAGCTTGAAAAGGGGTTCGAAAATGAACGTCGCCTCGGATCCCGGGTCAATTAACGCTCGGGCTCGATAATTCCCGCCCAAATGGCACACGTCGATGATCGCCGTGCCCAAAAGAGCGGCGGAAGTGCCAGTGGCGAAGTAGTTTTGCACCGTTGAAGTGCTCGCGGATGCATTTCAGTTAGAGGGTCTCGAGGGTTGCTATGTAGAGGGCGAGGCGGTTGAGGATCCCGCATTTTCGGAACTTGCGCTGCCGCGGTGCAGCAGCGTATGGTGTCTCCCTTTGCAAGTGAAGTAGTTGTGTGTGCTGGTGCAGTCACGCAGCTGGTGATCTCTCGCGAAGCAGTTTAGACATACTGTTTTTCCTTGATGAAGCCGGAACGCGCGTCGATGGGCATGTTGAGAAAGCGCGGGCACAATCTGACCGGATGATTCTCCTTGGAGCTGGTCTTCGTGAGAAGATGAAACAGTTTTTCGACCGGTGTCAGCATGGGGCTGTTGCCATATATTGCCGTGAACAGGTCCCGGAAGATGAGCCATCGGAGGTAGTTCCCGTGAAAAACTTCTGTATCGCAAGGAGGTAACCGGCAACCGAACGAAATGAACGGCTGGGGTGGAGCTTGCATGGTTTGAGGCGTCGCTCTGTCAATATTTTCCCCAATAAGAGCTTCATATGAATCGTATACGGAGTAGCAGTAGTCATATTTTGACTGCAGCAGCGGCAATGTGCTGAGGGATCCTTCTTGGGCAATAAGATCTGAGCACCTTTCATACTTCTTTTCTACTTTGTCCCAAAAGGCTTGCACTTATTGCAGACGGTCTTGCAGCGTATGTAGAGACGGAGGAGCTTGATCAGGGTAATTGATCTTAGCTTCAAAGAGGCTAACGCAATCGCTGACTTCAATTAGTTTGCGCAACGCCGCCGTTGCGGCTGTTGGCTGGTCTGAGGATGCAAATTTTTTTGCTGATAGCGCGGGTTACCCTAAGGAATTCGGTTCCGGAAGCTGAGGGATTCTCTGGTTTGACCGCAAGTGAAGACTCGTTAGAAGATTCCGCCAACGGTTAGGAATAACAATTTTAGGCGTTGTCTTTGAGCTTGTCGATGGACAATCATTCCTTTGGGAGTCGAAACCGCTCTGACTGTTGGACTTGCGGACTTAGGTGCTGGCTTAGCGCAATAGGCAAACGGAGAGCCTGGGTTTGCTTTTTGTTCTTTCCCTAGGGGTAGATGTGCGGTTTCTTGTCACCTTCACTGGGAATACTCAACTATCCCCTACATAAACTAATAAATGTCGCTACCCGATGGAAGAAAACACCCCTATTACGAATTTAAATCGACGAATTAATAGAAATCGAACAGCAGACACGATTAAACTAAAACCGGTGTGAAAAAATTGCAGAAATAGCTGAATTCGGAGGATAGCAAAAAAAAAAAAGAGCTAAAACTAGCCGAAACTGGCTAAGAACTAGCTACGGAAATTGGCGGAAATTATGAGCCACTTATCAGAAACTGATATCGATTTCGTTTTCAGGAATATGACAAAAAAAATCGTAGAAACGGTGAGAGAAACAGAAAAAGAACCAAATAACACGTCAGAAAAAAATAGCCAAAAATTTAGCCTGTGCAGTTGGCTATACTTATCTACCTGCTATTTGCAATTATCAGACCTTAGCTTTAGGAATACGATTAATAATTGTTTGTAGGGGGCGGATTTAACCTGTATTGCACTCGATAATAAAAACACGTGGGACTTGGTGGGTCATGTATATTTATTCGAAGAAGTATATTTATTTGAAGAAGTAGAAGTTGGTACTAATTACAAGGAGACCTAAAATATCATCGGGGAGCGGATTGGAAGCTCATCGGAGAGATAGGGAGAGAGAACGAAGGGGACATTGTGAGGCTGCAAGCGGAGTCGCACTGCCTCTCGAAAATAAGCGCCTTATGGCGTGAACAACAATTGCAGAAGCTCGTGAAAAAAAAAGAAACAAATGACAAGCTAGCAAAAAATAAATAAAATAAATAAATAAAAGAAAATTGCCAGAAAAATTACTTAAAAAATAATGACCAAGTCTGGCGAAATTAGCTGATTTTTCCCTTTTATGTTTTGGTTGACTGCGGTAAGTGTTCACCAATAATAATAAAAATAATATTCCGATAATTTAAATAATTTTGTTCTCTTATTAAATTTTGCTTAAATCGTTGGTGGAGGATTTTTTCCCATCGGCACTGTGTCGCCGTTCTATGCCCGTTAGGAATGTATGGTGTAGGTGTATGTATGAGGGCCCTTAGGAAGGCGGTTGAATATGTATGTGTGTTTCTGAAATTGGAGTTTACGGCTCAGCGGAGAATAGCGCGAGGCTAGCGAATATATATATATTTCCTAACACGTGAACATGCAACATATAGTTGCTCATGAGAAAAACATTGATTTTCCAAATCCAAACCACAAATGGACATTGTTTGGCCTTGAGACTTATTTATTGTCATGGCATAAGCTAAACGAATTGGAAACTGTAGCCGTTTAAAAGGTATGGAAGAATCTGATGGTATCATTGGAATTCGGGGCAACAGGACCACATTAAATTTGCGTATTTTACGCAAAAATAATTTTGAGTCATTTGAATTTCCAGCAAGAAGGGATAATAATGGTTCTGGCGGAGCGGCTAGAGGTGCAGCACGACTTTTCCTGCTGCGCAGCACATACCGGCAGTTTCATTCCAAAATTTCAACACTTGACAATATTGACATACTTTGTCCATTCCATCGATAGCACTTTTTGAATGCGCAGAGTAGTTAATATCTGATGCATACTCAAAAGGAATACGAACGAATGATGTACGAACTAATGAGCGACTGTTCCGCTGCCTTTGTCGTTCTTGTGCTCGTACTATATCTATGTTTCGATCTCGAGCTGCCCTGATTCTCGTAATATTGTGCTGCAGACGTTCGCTACGCTGTTGCTGGGATTCTTGTGCACGACCTTCTGCTGTCCTAATACTTTGAGCTTTATTTCTTGTATTGACTTGTTCTGGCAACTGATGAGCTCTTTCGAAACGTCTGCGTCGTGCCACTCTGCTGCTTACGTTGTTGGGATTCGATCTTTTCGGTGTCATTGTGCTGAAAATAATATCTTACCTTCTTAATGTATTTAAAATGAGAATTTAGAGACTCACCACTTATAAACACAAAACAATAATTATGAATAACAAATGACAATAATAGAAAAGACAATCTGACGAAATGCGATTTATTGAAATCATTTATTACAAAATATGTAATACGTGAAGAACTGCTCGACCAATTTTGCGCAAACTTGACCTAACTCATCAACAAAACAGCCCGAGCAAAGCATAAAGATTTGGTTCAATAAGCACACTAAATTTCATGAGAATCTGTAAAGCTTTTTCGGAGGAGTGCATAAAAAAAAAAGATTCCTTGCAACGGCCAGTTTGATTCCATTTTCTATCGTATCTCGGCAAGGAGTAGCGAAATAAGAATCGTTTTGCCAGTTCCGCATGGTATATAAAAAAAAAAAAATATAATCCTCCTTGTCCTGCCGAAATTGCCATGATGAAAAAGATCTATGCTATCCGATCTCTCAAGTTAAACCAAACTGCATATTGCCTGCAAATTTGAACGAAATCTGTTAAGCGGTTTAGGAGTCTATAGCGAAGAAACATAGTGATAGGAGATTTTTATATATTAAGATTTGGATATTAAAAATAATAGAACACTGTTTTATTACTGGACGTTGATGCACTACGGTCAGTACACTCAAGTGGCCCATCGACACCAAGCACGTGCCTGTTTGGGTTAGATGTTAGAAGACGCGATTGAAAAAATAGAAAAGAATACGAGGAAAATTACTACTGGCGTGCCGCCTGGTTGTTTGTTTGCATACGTACTAAGTGGGTCAGGATTAAGGTTTTTAGCCTAGGAAGGCTATCTACGTTAGATGTTATTGTGTACAAATCGTTATAATGTGCACATAAGACTCTAAAGGGTTCATGCAATTCAAACGAAGTTCTACATTGGCGCAAGACTAATGGCAAATAGGACCTAGTGTTTCTACTCGGAACATGAAAATTTAGCTGACCTAACAAGTCAGCACTTTCCACGTCACCGCGTATAAGATTGAAAATAAAGGGAAAGGCCTAACATCGTTCTACGATTGGCTAAGGAAGGTAAGTTTATTAGAAGGAGTCTACTAGAATATGACGGTAATCTAATCTTTCAGCGTATAAGTCGCAAGCTTAGGAACGACACGAGAGAATGTCATTAGCTTGCATTTAGAGCCGTTTAAGTTTAATAAGTTTAGCCGGCACCATGTTTGAAAATTATCAAGATCTGTTTGTAAATCAGACTGGCAAGCAGCGTCCTTATATATTGCACGCAAAGCTTTACATCGTCAGCGTACATAAGTACTCTAGAGTTAATCAAGACTTTGGGCAGGTCGTTAATAAATAATGTAAACAATTGGGGACCCAAATGACTCCCTTGCGGGACGCCAGATGTAACCCGGAGAACATTAGACAAGCTGTTTTTAAAGAGGACCTTTTGCGTCCTGCCAATTAGATACCTTGCGATCCATCTAAGAAGATCATCCGGAATCCCCATTAAGTCGAGTTTCCTAACAAGAAGTGAATGGTTAACAAAGTCAAATGCTTTACTGAAATCAGTATAAATGACATCTGCCTGAAGATTATTATGGAAGCCCTTTATAATGAAAGAAGTGAGCTCCAAAAGGTTTGTTGTTGTTGATCTTCGCTTAATAAATCCATGTTGACATGGAGAAATTACTGATTGACAAAGGTGCTGCAAATATGGAGTAATGACATTTTCGAAAAGTTTCGGGATGGCCGACAACTTAGAGATTCCTCTGTAGTTATTGGCTCCCGATTTGCTACCTATTTTGTGGAGAGGAATTATGAATAATTCCTTCCAAATAAGGGGAAAGTGGGAAGTTTCTAAGGATAAGGTAAACAATTTAAGAAGGGGCACAGGGCTTCGCCACAATACATAAGCACACAACCAGGTATTCCGTCGGGACCTGGCAAATAAACAGGCTTTACGCGATGAAGATCAATAAGAAGAGAGCTTTCGTTCAAACTTAGACTGAAAATAAGGTTTGACTTGGGCATGCTGTAAGAATATGTCTGATTTGAATCCGTGAAATTTGAATATGTGGTTTGAAAAAACTGTGCAAATAGATCGGCTATTGCCTGATCATTATTTGCGGTCCTATTTTCAAATGAAAGAGAGAAAGGATGAGTCTGGGGCTTACGTTTAGTGTTAACAAAATTATAAAATCTCTTAGGGTCCTGTGAGAACTGAGCCCAGCAGCGAGTCAAATAGCGCGTTCAGAACGGTGAATTTTGTCCGAGCTGTTAAATAGGCAGAAAGTGCAGTAGGAGAGCAGGCGCGTCAAAATTTAGCATACAGCCTAGATTTTATATTTTTAAGGCGACTCAACTCTTTGGTAAGCCAAGGAGGCTTATTCGAGATTGATGGATAGCGTAACGGAACACATGTAGTAAAAAATGAATTCATGGCATTGTAAAAAATGTCCATGGCATCCGCCATGTCGGTGCACATGTATAGATCGGACCAATTAAATTCAGAAATTAAATTATTCAGCCTTTCTAAGTCCGCCTTGCGAAAGGAGAGAACTTTTGTGACTGGTCGGTCAGAAGTACTATGCACATCAGTCCCAATATCGAGAGTCACATCAAAAGTAGGATGATAAGGATCTTCGGGTTGCGTGAGGGGTGCCACCCTAGCTAAACTAACTCTCGCCGGATCAGAGACAAAATAAAGATCAAGCAAGCGCTCTAAAGAATTTCGAACATGGTTGACTTGGGACAGCGAAAAGTCAAACAAGCCAGCAATAAAGTCATGTTGCGTTGATGTTAAGAGTGTATTTGTGAAATTATGTGAGGACCAAATAGCCCCAGGGATATTAAAATCACCTAGCACTACTAAATGGTCCCTATCCGAAAGTTTATAGGAAACCAACTGGATAGCGGAAAGATGGTTCCAATATATAGGAAATTCCAACAAAGGAGGAATGTAAGAACAAGTAACATAAATA
The DNA here is from genome assembly GCA_008042575.1 of Drosophila watanabei. Taxonomy (NCBI): domain Eukaryota; kingdom Metazoa; phylum Arthropoda; class Insecta; order Diptera; family Drosophilidae; genus Drosophila; species Drosophila watanabei. The sequence continues at coordinate 6,313 of VNJS01012372.1, read as the reverse complement.
AAACTACCGTTAATAGATAGCTTTACACAGAGGAATTCAATATCGTTGCATTCCTCAAAAGTTATTAATTCTGACGTTAGAGTGGAGTCAACCGCTATAAGGACACCGCCCCCACATCTGACAGGCCGATCTAGCCGATAAACCGTCAACACAGCTGGAAAAACTTCGGAGCTAAGTATCTCCGGCTTTAACCAGGTTTCTGTGAACACGATAGCCTGGGACACAAACGAAAAACTATCAGAATACAAGTTTGGAAGCTTACTGCGTAGGCCTCTTGCATTTTTATAGGAAATAGTAAGAGAAAGATTTAGTTTTTTGGGACGGAAATGTGGGTAGATGGCGCAGTGGTCTGATCGGACCTGGGAAGAGTTATTCCCACAGGCCGACGTTTCTTTTTCTTAGCTTCGTACTCTTTGACAACAATATACTCTGGCCATAAACTGGTAGAGCATATTGTTTCAAAAAGTTCGTTAGGGACATTTATTTTAAAAGATGAAATGTCCCTAGCATAAGAAAATTTAAATTTTTCCACCTTAATCTTTTTTTTTCGGCTCCGGTAAATAAAGGCAATTACATCATCCGATGTCTGATCAGGGGAGAGCCGCGAAACAAATATCTGTTTCGTGGGTGGAACTACAATAAGGGCATTCGGCAAGGCAGACTGAGCTATTGCATTGCCGGCATCGGCCGGTAGTCCAGGCCTAATACCCTGGGGGCATATATTAACGGGGATCTGAGGGGTCGTTATTTCAGAACCCACAGAGGACAAATCAGATATAGGCGGCGGAAAGGTCACTCCTGCGGCACATTCGGATACCGAATTTTTTTTTGTACTCGATCTCAGGGATCGTGAAGATGATCCTGAGGTCGAGGGCAGTGCCGGGGAAGGCTGCTTTTGAGGCACCGCGGAGGGTTGCTTGGAACCGCCCGCATGTGGCAGCCAAGTTGCAGATTTTTTTGCGCTTCGGAGATTCATTTAATAGCTTAGGGCTATTAAATTGACTATCCAGCGCTAAGAGCATATCATGAGTTTTACGGAAACTCGATAATAGCTCTTTAAAACTGCCCCTGGTTTGCCACATAAAGGACTTAATTTCCTTTTCAACTTCGCGGCAGGCCACACAGCAGTAGCGGAAGCCTTTATCGGCTTTAACATCATCTAGTGTCCGAGCACTACCCTCAATGCACTTGGCGTGCACTATGTTTTCGCACAACCAGCAGCCGATGGAGACATCAACTTGAGAAATTACCTTATTGCAGGCTTTAACAAAGCAGACAATTTCAAAAGTTATTATAGGGACTTACCACTGTACCTTTTACGTAAAGAGAGTAAGGGCGAGAAATAAAATAAGAACTGCAACTGCACATTGAGAGCGGGAGAGCAAGAGAGAGGGAGAGCAAGAGAACGGGAAAGCAAGAGAGCGTAGGAGTAAGCAAGCTTAAAATCGTTTAGCTGTCGCGACGGCGCAAACAACGGCTGAACGAAGAAGGCACAAAAGGAAATGCAGAAAAAATGCAAAAACAAACACCAGCAGCACAAAATAAATTGTGAAATTAAAAATAGATTAAAACACAAAACAGAAAAGCTGCATGCACACACGAAGTGAACGGGAACTTTATTAGGTACAAGATAGACAATTAAAATAAAAGCCCCGATGGTTTTTATCACAAAACGAGAGCGCAAGAAAAAAACACGACCGTTCACTTTGAAGAGAATAGACGAATTGACGCGATTTTTGTTTGACTGATGTAATGACGTGGAAACTGATGCATGTTATCTTGCGTGACGAAACTAATACAAAAGAATCGCGAGTTTCGGGACTTGACATTAAACTTCTCCAACTAGATAGATATGATCTTTGACGTTAGGAGCACACCTACATTGCTTAGACAACAGTGAGTGCTTGTAATTTAATATGAACTTTATACCAAAGCAATAAAGCTCAAATTGACAAATTTTAGTATCAAATCATTTGTATGGGAAAAAGAAAAAGGCTGTTTTTAGGGTTTTTCCAGCAATAATTATAATTTTTCTCGCCGTAAAAACCATCCTTGAACTTCAACGAACATTTAAAAAAAATATTTTGCCAAATTGGCCCAGGCGTTGTTGAGCTATGAGCTATTGAGCTATTATAATTATTGCTGGAAAAACCCTAAAAATAGCCGTTTTCTTTTTCCGATACAAATGATTTGATACTAAAATTTGTCAATTTGAGCTTCAAATCTTAATATATGAAAATCTCCTGTCACTATGTTTGTTCGCTATAGACGCCTAAGCCGCTTAACAGATTTTGTTCAAATTTGCAGGCAATGTGCAGTTTGGTTCAACTTGAGAGATAGGATAGCTTAGATCTTTTTCATCATGGCAGTTTCGGCAGGTTAAGGAGGAATCTTCTCTTTTTATGCACTCCTCCCAAACGGCTTTACCGATTCTCATGAAATTTAGTGTGCTCTTTGGGTAGGACTAAGAATCGGACAACAACTATTTTTCATCTGCACTATGTTGGCAGTTTCAGCAGGAGGATTATATTTTGTTTTATTATGCACCATGTGGAACTGGCAAAACGATTTTTATTTCGCTACTCCTTGCCGAGATACGATAGAAAATGGAATCAAACTGGCCGTTGCAAGGAATCTTTTTTTTTTTATGCACTCCTCCGAAAAAGCTTTACAGATTCTCATGAAATTTAGTGTGCTTATTGAACCAAATCTTTATGCTTTGCTCGGGCTGTTTTGTTGATGAGTTAGGTCAAGTTTGCGCAAAATTGGTCGAGCGGTTCTTCACGTATTACATCTTTTGTAATAAATAATTTCAATAAATCGTATTTCGTCAGATTGTCTTTTCTATTATTGTCATTTGTTATTCATAATTACTGTTGTGTGTTTATAAGTGGTGAGTCTCTAAATTCTCATTTTAAATACATTAAGAAGCTAAGATATTGGGAACGGTGAAATAGAACTGCAACCAAATACGCAATGCATCAAACTGACAGACAATTTTTGTACTGTTCTTCAAGATAAAAATGAATTGATTCAGAGTATTTTTCCGGATATACAGAGTAATTACTCGAATCATAACTGGCTCAGTCATCGGGCGATTTTGGCAGCCAAAAATATGGATGTTGACGAAATTAACTTCCAGATACAAAATTTGTTACCAGGCGATCTGATGTCTTTTAAGTCAACTGATAATGTTGTTGATGAAAATAAAAGTGTAAATTTTCAAAATGATTTTTTGAATTTATTAGATATACCCGGAATGCCACCCCACAATCTTCAGTTAAAGATTGGTTCCCCGATTATTCTCCTACGTAATTTGAATCCACCTCAATTATGCAACGGTACACGTTTGATCATCAAAAAGATCACCGGAAATATTCTTGAAGCAACCATTTTAACTGGGAAGTTTCCTACAAATAATAGACATGACAAAACAGTGTTTGCCGGGTCAAGTATAATTAGTTGGAGCCCAGCAAAGCGGGTCGGGTCTGCTAGTTATAGATAATATTTGTGTTTATATGTATTAATATAAATTAATGTTTATTATAGTTGAGTGTATGGGTATAGTTTTATTATAAATAGGTTTCAATTTGGGCGGATATGGTTGGAGTAAATTGGAAATACATTTGTATGTTGGTTGTGTGTGTTTGTATATGTGTGTTATATATTGTAATAAGGTCGTCCTTCCAATACTGTCCCAAATGATTACTCCGTAGTATTTTTTATAATTTTAATGGTTCTTTATTCATTTGCAAATCTTGGAGCAGCCGTTATTGCCGCTCCAAGCTCATAGGAGTTTCTGTCTTATTCAATATATCTTAAAAGCTAAGGAGGTCTAAGTCTCGTAGCTGAGCTGCCAATAGCAGCAGCGGAGGGACGGATATATATCCTATGTATGTATGTACGTGAAATATAAAAAGAACTAAATTGGTTGTGAAATAAAAGGTTTTATTCTATCCTTGTGTACTAGTTGTTATTTATTTTTATTGTTTGTTATAGCTATGTTACCTCTAGCTCCTATTTGTTCTACTTTATAAGGACCTGTATATTTAAAGTCTAGCTTATGTCCTGTTTCATTTTTCAATTAAACCTGATCTCCTATTTTTAAATCCAAATCTAAAGTATTTGTCGTAATTAATTTTTTGTTTTACTTTATGGTACCTACAGTCTGGTGGTGGTGTGCAGTGGAAGTTATGTTTTTATACCCTTGCAGGGTATTATAATTTCAGTCAGAAGTTTGCAACGCAGTGAAGGAGGCATTTACGAACATAAAAAGCATCACTAGCCGAGTCGATCTAGCCATGTCCGTCTGTCCGCCCGTCTGTCCGTCCGTCTGTCCGTCCGTCTGTCCGTCCGTCTGTCCGTCCGTCTGTCCGATTATATGCAAACTAGTCTTTCAGTTTTGAAGCTATCTAAATCAAAGTTTGCGACTGTCTTCTATACTACTACATAAGTCGAAACGACCCGGATCGGTCAATTATATCATATAGCTGCCATACAAATGATCCGTAAATTTGTAGAAAAAAAGCATACCTTTATTGTTTTTTAACATATCTTGATTAATTTTCGGTTATAAACTATACATATTATTCTAGATTTTCGGATTTAATTTAATAAAGATCAGACTACTATGTTTGGAGGGGGGCGGCTTTAACTTGAGGGTGCACTCGATATTAAAAACACGTAGGACTTGTTCGGGGTTTTGCGCGACGTGCGTCTTGGGTGTTTATTGAACAAAGTAGAAATTGGTACTAATTACAAAAGATCTTAAGCCTAGCTTGTGAGAGCTGATTTGAAGCTCTTTTGAAGTTCGAAAAGAGAGAGGGAGAGAAATCGTACGGGACATTTCGAGGCCTGCAGAGGGCTTACACTGCCTCTTGAAAACAAGCGCCTTTTTGGCGTGAACATTCTCCCCCCCCCCCCTTGCGAAGATACGCAGCAAAAATATCTGGAGGCCTTAGCTCTGGAAGCGTAGGATAACGCTGAGCTTTCGAAGATATGGAGAAGAGTGTGGTGATCCTGTCCGCACTTCTGGGATCGGTCGTCACTGCGGCACGATCCTTGGGAATGGTGGTGGGCTAGGCAATTGACGCAGTATATTTTTCCGATGGCTGCCTGGAGCCGTTTCTCAGCGCTAAGCCTAAGGAAACGGTGGCACTTCCGAAGAGGATGGTTCCCTTGGCAGACTCGGCATGGGTAGGATAAAATACCTCGGGAACGTCTGCTTTTTATGTCGTCATATGGAACCCAATAATTGGAGGTATTGAGTTCAGTGGTCACTCGGGTAGAGAACGAGGAAATCCTTTGGATAGGTTGAGAACTTTGCGTTGAGGCATCAAGAGGAATCGGAACACTGTAGGCAGAGTTGCTTGGATGCAACAAAGTGTGATGCCGACCGTAGCAAGTGGAACAGCTGTGGGCGCTTGTGCAAGTACGGAGTGGATGACCGCTTGCAAAGCAATTTAAGCACAACCTTCTTTCTTGGATATACGCGGTACGATTTTCTATCGTCATCTGGAGGAAGCGTGGACATATACGCACTGGATGGTTCTCTGCTGAACACAAATCACATCTTCTGGACATGGGAACAATCCGCGTACTAAAGGATTTTAGTACTCGCGGTGCCACGATGGATTTTTCGTGTTTGGACTGACTGAGGCGTAACGTAGGAGGCTGAATAGAATCGATATTCTCTAGAGTTCTATGGCGCTCAGTAAGAAAGGAATCAAGGTTTAACCACGTAGGAATTTCGGTCTTATTTGGAATGGATTGCTCCCATAAAGAGAGCGTCAGTTTTGGAAGCTTCGTGGAGCACAAATAGACCAGGAGACAATCCCAGTTCTCAGTAACAAGCCGGATATATTTAGAGCTGTAAGGCAACTTCGGATAGTAGTTTACAGCTCCTTAAGAGCTGCCGAAGATTCATGTACGACGGACTGCATGTTGAGTAACTTTTTCAGATGACTGTTCACCAACGACCGCTTGTTTTCGAAACGCTCAGTTAAATTTCTCCAGGCTGAGCGGAAACCATCGTTGGTGAGTGGCGAATTGGAAACTATGGAATTAGCTTCACCACTTGTCTTGGCATTTAGAAAGAATAGCTTTTCAACAGGTGTCAAAGCTGGATTGTCTATATAAACTGCTGTGAAAAGATCTCGGAAAGTCGGCCAGCGAAGATAATCTCCAGAGAAAACTTCCGTATCGCACGGAGGAAGCCGACAGCCAGACGGAACGGAATTTTCGGGCGGAATAGATTGGACCGGAGCTGCTTTAGCAGAGATCGTTTCGATCTGTTCCATTAGTTGGGCGGAGC
>VNJS01012368.1:0-219110 GCA_008042575.1 Drosophila watanabei | reverse complement strand
GGGGGGCGGGCAATAATCATATAATGATACCACAAACAAATTCCATTCAAAGACATAAATTCACTGATGAAAAGTGTGTCTCTTCAACGCAATCTTTGAGCTATATTGAGAGACAGTTTCAGCTAAGACTTTGTTTTTATATTAAAATAAAGGATTTTTCAATGAAAAATTGTTTTAAATAAATTTAAAATATTTTTAAATTTAAAATAAGAGTGAAATTAGTAAGCTAGCATTTAGTTTTTACATAAAGAAAAGGGGTTTTTTAAGAAAAACATTTAACAAACTAAGTACCTAAAATTCGATATAAATATAACAAAATTTTCAAGCAAAATAAATTCAAAGATGTTGTTTTTAGTAAAAAAGAAACAAGAACTAATTAAAAATATATTTAAAGTTAAATTTGAATTGCTACAAGTACTCGAAAACTTAGTTTTTATATGAATAAAAGGTTTCTAAAGAAAATATTATTCAATATATTGAAAAAAAAAAATTTAATTATAAGCCTTAAAAATAAATTTTACAACAAATACCAGTAGATTTTTTGAGCTTAAGTGCTAGATTTTTTTTAGGATCTTACAATATTAAGAAACATATTTTGAACGTTAAAATATGAGCTCTGGATAAACAACAGAAATAAAGAAATAAAAGCAAAGCAAAGACTGTTAAATTACTATTAATATTACATACTTTTTAATTGATAATTTAATTGTTCAATGAATCAAAAGCCTGAAAGATAATTTAATTGTTTAATTAATCAAAAGTCTGCAAGAATTCATGGTAATTTTAATACACAAATATCTATCAGATAGTTAAACTTGTACAAGTTTTAAACATTAGCTAATTTTATGGCAAACTATTTACTATTTAGCATTAAATTGACGTCAAATGTTTATACAAAGAACAAATTCCTTTTACGACTTGATGGAATTTAGCTTTGACTTTGATGTTTAACTTTTAACAAATGTCAGAATTTTCGCATGAATTCTTGTTTTTTTTATCATTTGTTTACCTTAAGCATAAACAGCGAAAAGTTCAGGTGGAAAATTCAGCATAAAAATGTAATTACAGGGTGTTGCAAAAATTATAAATTAAAAGCAATAAAACCGATTCTCGGTTGACATATAAATATTATTTGAGGAATGCCAGAAATTCCAGGAACGGCCTGCACTCTGACCAGAATGAGATTCGAATGTCACAAATGAGTATCTTAACCCCACCGCGGGTCCCCGATCATTTCATTTTCATGTATTTTCTTTTCTTTTCATTATTTTATTTTCATTTTGTTTCATTTTCATTTTCATTTTACGCCAAGTGCGACGAAATTTAAAACCAACAACGGCCAACAACGAAATTGTAGCCGAAACAAGAGTGCCACAAAGACAAATAGAGACGGACTGACAGGCTGACAGACAGAGAGACAGACAGCCGAAAGGCATACAAAAAAAATATAAAAAAAATACAAACTGAGAGCTCACAAAGAAGACTTTGGTGGGGGAAAAAACCGAAAAGGGAAAGTGTTCTTTTTTTGCGACGAGAAAAACTTCCAAAGTTTCCCCCTTTGGCGGTCGCGAAAAATATCTTTGAGAAGCCAGGACTTAGCCAAGGAGTTAAGCCTTGTTTAAGTTTGTTTCTGACTTTGTGGCAAGAATATATAATGTATACATTATTTGGTTTAAGCTTTTTTTTAAGCAGAAGGTAACAGAATACTAATATTTAAGGGAGGTAATTAGTCTAAAGTCTAAGTCTTTATCTTTAGTTAACTTTTTAACTTTAATCAAAACGTACGCAAAAAAATATATATAAAATGAGGTAATTATTCATTTTCTTCTCAACAGTTTAATATTAAAAAGGTCTTAAAAGTAAATTAGTTTCCTGAAACTAACTTAAAGGGAGAAATGTGATGCTGATTTAAGAAATATCTAAAGTTCTGACAGATTCTGTTATTTATGAGAAGTAGTTCTTGAAATTGCTTAGGGATGTACATATTCTGAAGGAAAACTCTTTTATGATACTAAGAAATAATCGTAATTGTATAAAATGGTCAAACTATTTACCAACTTAAAATATATTGATGTAATTATGATAAATTATCGATCTTTATAACGATAAACTTTTGAATAAATGTACTTTTCTTTAATGTGTAGGAATAATTCATTTAAATATTTAAGTAAAGACGAATATTGCTTTGTTTTAACTAATTATCGGTTAATCAGGAAAATAACGATATATAACGAATATATATATAAACTGGGAATTTATAAATCGATAAATAAAGAATTTAAAATGTAATATTATTATAATGAAAAGTTCGATATCTAACACACTTAGAGATCGATATATTTGTGGTAGTTTTTAGTTCGATATGTAAAGAATTTTATAGTTATTTTATTAATATTATTATAGTTCAATATATTAATATTTTATTAATATATAAATGAAGAATTTTTAACTCTGTATATAACGATTTATTTGTGAAAATTTCTAGTTTGATATGTAAAGAATTTATAGTTCGATCTATGATTTTATAAATATATATAAGAAAAATGTTTAACTCTGTATATAACGAATTTAAGAATTTATATAAACATAATTCGAAGTTTGATATATTATATATATTTATTGCATTTATAGTTCTATATACAACATATATAATTTCGGTATAAAGCGAATTAATCGTTCAATCAATTTTAAGTTTGATACATTTTTATATTCTTATATTTAATATTTCTACAAACCCAATACTAATTATCAATATTCGATATCAATACATTATTATCCCCATATTATTTCTCCCATCTCTAAAGCGTGTGTGTGGGGCGTGTGGACGTGGTGCGAGGGCATTAACAAGTGCAAACACTTCCTTCCTGTCCGCCACTTGTGCACTTGCGGATCTCCAATCTCCAATCTCCGCTCTTCCGATCTCCGCTCTTCCGATCTCCAGTCTCCGCTCTACCGATCTCCGCTGCTCTGCCTGTGTCATTGCCCGAGATTCATCTCTGACATTGTGCCAGCGGCGGCATTATCATAATTATTTATTGTAAATCGTTTGCATGCGAAAGGAGAGCGATTACTTCCTGTTTTTTTTGTATTATTACCCTTTTTTCTCTCTCTCTCTCTCGTGAGTATATATTTTATGATGCAGCTGCGAGCGAAGATGCTGAAGCGGTGACAGTGTCTCGGGTTACGGCACTTGCTGGGCTTCGATTGAGATCGGGAGAGGGAACCAGAACGAGATTGAGAGATTTGTAGACCAATGTCAGGCAGAGAGCGAGTGTGAGTACGAGTTTGAGATCTCCCCACGCGATATATACGTATATATATACACATACATATATGCCGGTAGTCTGCGCTGTGTCTGCGTCGTAATTAATTTGTAACAGCAGCTGATTGCTGCTGCTGCTGCTGCTGCTGCTGCTGTTGCTGCTGCTGCGGACTGCTGCTGCTGCTGCTACTGCTGCTGCAGTTGTCACGCCTACAGCTCATGGTAACGGTGTTGTAACTGGCATTCCACTTCTTCTTCTTCGGCCTTTTTTCTGCCAGTGCACAAGTGACTTACACGACCGCCTTATGACGCATCGATAGATAGAACTCAATTCATATTGTTTAAACAATATTTATAGCGAAAGGCATGGCAGGCAGGGGGATTATGTCATTTGACAAAGCGCAATTGTTTGCTCATTTACAGCCCCCGATATCGGGCATTCGAATGAACCCCCCCCCCACAGGAAGCAGGCGTCCAGATAATGCACACATTCACACTATTGCCACATTTACAGTGAGTGCCAAAGTTCGGGAATGCAACTGTCAATCGGCAATTGGACACCGATTGCCTCGATTGATAAGAGTCGATAAAAGCCAAGACTTAGATTAAATTTATATCTTTTTGAAACGTGTGTGGGGTCAAGTGATAGGTAGTGGTCACGAGGATCCATTCATAACTGAAAGCTAGTTACTATATCTTAAATATTTCATAATTAAGTGTGACTTTTTCCCTAATGAATCGATAAAAATATCGATAAATTAAACGAGTAATTAAAAAATGTGGTTAAATATAAAGCTATATACATAAATCTAAGCTAAAGCTAGATTGTTTTCATGTATAAATTGAATTTTAAAGTTCTTAAATTAATTTCTTGGTATTTAAAGTTTAATTTAAAGCATAAATCAATTTTTTATCGAATTCAAATTATAATAATTAAATTTATAAAATATAAATTTATATTTATAATAAAATCTATACAAATATTAATAATACAAAATATAAAAATACATTTCTACAATTTATACTTGGCATTAACAATAATTAAAAAACAAGAAAGGAAAACAACATCGGGAAGCCGAATTTTATATACTTTTATATAGAAATCGATCATAACTCAGCCAAAAATGCATTAATTTCGATTCCGATAACTTTCCTATGCCACTTTTGATAAGGTTAAAAAATACATAAAAAGTACAATAAAATTACAGGCTTATAACTAATATTACAAAACTCTGCAAGTGTGTAAAAAAAAACGATAGATTAATTATCGAATTAATCGAAAAATCTATAAAAATACTAAATTTTTGCTTTCAATAAATATTAGTTAGCTTAAAAAACATAAAAATTCAAATGGTATGCAAACCAAATTATATTTAATTATTTATTCAAATAAATATATCAATAATTTATCGAAAATTAATGCAATAAAGCAACAATTTTGAACTAATCAACGCGGAAACCAAACTATTATTAACATGAAACCTTTTTACAAAGCGGCAGCTTCCTCAAAACGATTCTGTGGCTGATATCCAGACTATTTGTCATGTATGAAATATATATAATATATATATGTTTGTTGCAATTGCAATTATGCGTGTGTGTGCGAGAAAAAAAAAAAAATGCCTGCCACATTGCGATTTCGCAGTGTGTGCGGCTTTTTGGGCTTTTGCGGCTTTTGCGCAATGATTATGCACAAATTGCTCATTAAAAATTGATATGATATGCATTAGTTTCCAGCAACGTCATCCTCATCATCATCATCATTATTATCATCATCATTGTCAGCTTTGAATACGCACACACTCGGAAAACAAAACAAAAATATAACTAGAATTTCTGGGAATGAAATACGAGTTGTAATCAAAAACAGAATGAAATTCCAGCAAATTCTGATGTTTTAATAACAAATAACTATAAATAATAATTAAAGAAAAATATATTTAAATGAGAACTTGTAATATTTTGTATATATATTTTTATTAGCTTTAAATTTGATTTTTCTTTTGTTTAAATTTCATTTTTTTCAAGCATTTTCTGTAAAGATTGAGAGCTTGTGATTTATTTTTATTATCTTTAATTTCGATTTTCCTTTTGCTTAAAGTTAACTTTTTCAATCATTTTCTGTAAAGGAATTTCATAAAATATTTACTAGTTACCAGACTTTTTGCCTCACTTTGAACTGATTTCTGATTTGGATTCTAATCTCCACTCTCTCTCCGCTCTCTCCCCGCACTCGGATCGCAATGCCAGAGACAGTGAGCCGTTTATAAATATTTAAAGTAAATTACATACACACTCTCCTCCTTTGTCTCTCTGTGCCTCTGTCTCAGTTGCTCTCTCTCTCTCTCTCTCTTCAGAGCGACATGTGGGCCTATTTATATGGGAGCCTGCATTCATGTATAATCACTTGCTAAGCCCAGACTTGGCAGACAACTAAGAACAAAAGTCAATGCAGCTGTTCTAGAACTATGCTTCAGTTCAGTTTAGTTCGGGGGGAGGGGGGTTCCTCCTCCTAATTGAGGCCAGGGGCGTAGCGGCTAAGAAGGGGGGACTCAGCCAGTGCCGCTTAATGGCAGACCGAGAACAATGCAAATTGTTAATTGTTAAGTAAACCCCGAAATGCAAAGCGTAAAAAAAGCTGTGTACCCGGTCAATAGCTCTCTATAATTATCGGAGGGGGGGGGATGGAAAAAAAATTAATTATGGAAGAAAACTGAGCAAATAAATGGAATTGGAATTTGTAATTCGTTAGTTGAGCAAACGTGGAGATAAACAAAGGAAATAAACCTTTGTAAAAATTTAAAATATATTTAGAAAAACAAATATTTCTATGAAATTAAAAATATATTTAGAAAACCCAACATTTCTATAAAATTTAATAAAAAATGTAGAAAAACAAATATTTCCATAATATTAAAAATATATTTTAGAAAATAAATATTTCTAAATATATTTTTAATTTAATTTTTCAATAAAATGTAAAAAAAAATATTTCTAAATATTTTTTGAATTTTATAAAAGGTTTATTTCCTTGTTTAGATTTAAGGAAAAAATCTAAAGTGTTTAAGTGTATTTTAAAAGAATTGTCTAAATCTCTGGTAATTTTAAATCTCTAGAAAAGAGCTTAATAACCACTCTTATATATTTTATTTCATATTTTTCTTTCATTTTAAAATATTTTGGATAAAAGAAAATTTAAAAACAATTACAATTAAGCTTAAAAGTAGGCAATGATACCTTTTAATACCTTAGCACAGTGGATATTGATTTAATTTTATTTCATATTTTTCCTAAACAAATTTCAAATCAGTTTTAAATATTTTGGAAAACAGAATTAAAAACAATTCAACAATTTTAATTATTTAATTTTTAATACAATATTTTAAAGCATACTTTTTGGGCACGATTTAAATTAATTTAAATTCTTCTTTATTACAAAACATTATAAATTTTAAAAAACATTTTATTTGAATATATTGCTTTTTTTACACATTTAAAATCCTGAAATATTTTGGAAAAACAGAATTAAAAACAATCAAACAATTTAAATACTTTTAAAATATTTTAAAGCATACTTTTGAGCACTTTTTAATTGGATTTAAAATCTAATTATTAAAAAACATTATAAAACATTACATGAAACATAAAACATACATAAAATTTTATTATAATATATTGCTAACCCTTATCTATTTATTAAAAAACATAAAATGTAAAATAAATTTTATTAGAATATATTGCTAACCCTTAGTTTTTCCCTGTGCATTATATATGCGTACAGGTGCGCTGGTGCACAGGTCACTGGCAGTGACCCCTTCGGGGCGGAAAAGATGATCCAGTGATCATGCCGTGCGATAATTGGCGCCGAATGGGAATGGAAACATTTTTATGAGGCTAAGGCACACGCTCCCTGTCAGTCTGGAAGTCTGGAAGTCGAAACAATGTGTTTATGGATCGCACCAGATCGGTGCGCTGATTGCTTTATTCGCAGCGGAAAGTTCTCCATCGGATCGATCAGAATCATCATCAAAATCATCATCATCATCATCATCAGCTGCCGTAATGATAAGCTTAATTAATGCTAATCATCAGCCACATGCCGAGCTCGGTGTTATTTTTTTCAGGCGGATGCAAAGGGGATCGGGGAATGGGAATTGAAATCGGATTTGGAATCGGATTGGAAGAGGAAAATCCGAAGCAAAATTATGGAAAATTGTTTCAAAATGGGAAAAAGAAAATAGTTTTTATAACAAGAACTTAAAGATTAAATTAAATAAGTAATTTATAAGATCTTAATAGATTTATTATAATTTATTGTAAGGTAATCAATCTGTGCATTGTAAAATCTTATTAATATATGATAATATATATATAATTGCTTGTAAATCCTTAATTATATGTTAATAAAAAATATAATAAAATTTATTAAATTAGCAAGAAAAGAATTAAATAAAAGTTTGATTGTTTTCGTGTATTAATCGAACTTTGAAGTTTTATAAATATTAATTTCTTGTAATGTAATTGTTTTAAATATTTCTACAACTAACTTGTTGACTATTTAAAGGTCCCAGTTTAGGGAAAAAGTTACATTTAAATCCAAATTAAGTGCAGTAAATATTTACAATATTATTTTATATATTTTTTGATATGTTCTATATATAAATTTATCTTTTAATCATTTTTATTTAATTTTTTTGATAATTTAAGTCTAAAATTATGTCGAAGGGAAGGTAATATTCTAATGATTTGAAGTATATATTTACGAAATTATTTTATTTATTTTAAATATAACTTCTCTATATAAACTTATCTTTTAATAATTTTTATTGAGTTATTTTCTGAGTTTAAAATTTAAATCAGGTCGTAGGAAAGGTTATATTCTAATGATTTACAATAATAATTTAGCAAAGAATAGCGAAGATCTTAAATACATATTTTTCAAGATTAAAGATTTAAATAAAATAGTTCAAAGAACACAAAAAAAAAGAGTGCTCATAAAAAGTCATTAATGACCACCAACTTATAATAATCAAATTCAAATAAATATAAAAACTTTCTTCTACTTTTCATTCCTTTTTTATTAAAAAGTAAAACAAGTTCGGTGACAATAAATAAATCATCAGAGGAGCCACAAGGAATGGGTCACCAAATGAGGACCAAGTGTCCCATAAACTGAAATTGGTGTGTGAAGTTTTCCCAGCGGCCAGAAACTGGCCGGGGGAATCCCCCGAAATCCTGCAACCACGACCTCGTCACGTCCTTGACCTCTGCGCGCCACACAGGCCCCTCTATTCCCTTGGCGGCGAACAAGGAATAAGGACAGCAAAGGACAGCAGCCTGTTATTGCTGCTCTTATTGTCCTTGTTGCCACCACACACACATTAAATGCGAATCGAGAAATTCATTTTTAAACATTTGTTTACATGGCGCCCCCCTCTCTCCTCGCTCGTGAACTCTAAGCACAAAGTCGAAAAGTTGAAAGACAAATAAGCGACGGCAAAGTGCAAATAGGTAACAAAAGCAAAAAGCTAAGCAACAACAACAAAAAGTTTAACAAAAACGGCGGCAGCAACAACAAACAACAACAACAATAACAATAAAAGACACAGATCAACAGAAATAAAACACAAACAAAAGATATAGAAATAGAGGCTGGAGCGGGGTAATGGTAATGAAATAAAGCAGAACGAAGCATAAATCGGATTCAGAGCGAATGTGTAACTACTATTTTTTTATAGAAATGTTTATAAAAATATATAATATAATATATTAAAGAAGAAACAAGAAAGGAAGCTAACTTTGGAAAGTTTACCTGTATAAGTTTTAATTAGGGTAAAAGTTTGTTGTAAAAAATATAGCATCGAAAATATCAAATCTATTTGTAAGTAAATTTTCGAGTCACATGTTACTTCTATACAGAATCAACATATGGTTATTATCTGCTAAGCTTATTTCTTGCCTTTCAGGATCTCATTTTATAAAAAGATTATCTAAGTTAGTAACCCATAAAAAGTCTAAAAAAGTAACCTCTAAAAAGATTATCTAAGTAACCCCTAAAGAGTCTAAGAAGATATCGAAATATTACACTAAATACCTTAATAAACAAATATTTAAGGAATAAAATAAACGAATTCATAATACTTGCTTAGTTAGTTTCCTTTAAAGTATGAAAATATTTTTTCTAAATTACAAAGAATAAATAGAAATACTTTCAGATATTTCCCATAGATTTATGACATAATTTCTTCATATAAAAGAACGAATTCATAATACTTGTTAAGTAAGTTGCCTTTAAAATATGAAAATATTTCTCTAAATTAAAGAAAATAAATATAAATACTTTTAGTTATTTTCCATCAATTTATGGAAGTTAGTTGCCTTTAAAATATGAAAATATTTCTCTTAATTACAAAGAATAAATAGAAATACTTTTAGTTATATTCCATTAATTTATAACATAATTTCTTCATATAAAAAAACTTCTACTGTTCCTTAGAAAGGGTTAAAAATGGCTCTGATTTAGCATCGCTTTCATCGCTGGAGAATATGGAAAATATATAATATATAGAATATATAATATATATATAGAAAATAAGTGCAGCTGATAGAACTTAAGGCTGGGCGCCATTGACGAGGCGTTAAAAAACCCGGCAAACATGGTCGAGTTCATTTTCAGCACTCGATTTGTTGCCTGTTTTTTATTTATATACATTTATTTTTTCTGCTAAATTTCTGGTTGTTTAATTTTCTGCCAATCTGCCAATTAATGGTGTGCCTTCGTTTTTTTTTTTTTGCTACCGATTTGTCTGCTATTATTTTTTCTCTGCTGGCTGCTCCCGCTTATTGTTTATTGTTTATTTACATTTAGTATGCGAATTGTTATTGCTACCGTTTTTTCACTGTCGAGTGATTAACATTGATTTTTTTTGGGCTGCTGTTTTGGGAGATTTTTTGGAGAAGTTTTTTGGAATGACAGCTGGTCAAAAGTGTCGGCAGCAGACTATAAAAAAATAAGAGAAACAACAAAAACAACAAAAAAATTGAAACGTCAGTTGCAGGTTGTAAGCTGAAAGCTGATATCCCGGGGCAACGGCGGCTGTCACCCCGAAATGCTCGAATTCTCAAGATTCTGCGGAGATATATCTGGGCCTATTTATAGTGCCCTATAATTTATACTCAAACAAAGTCGAAGCGGGCGAGAAAAGTTCGCAGATATATATATAAATCAGTTTATATATATATTTTTGTATCTGGCAAACTCCACTCTCCGCTCTGTTTACCTCTCGTGTTAGCGCCAGAGATTTCCCTTCCTTTCCCTTCAGAGGCTACTCCCCCTGACCCACAAACTGGGTGTGTGTGTGTGCGAGTGTGTGTGCTCGCCTTTTTGCTTATTTGTAATTGATACTTGGATCTGGCGGAGCGTATAAAAGCCACTTTAGGCGTTGCCATTACGTCACCTTGAGTCAGCCTCAGATTCACATTCGGATTCGGATTCAGATTGGGATTCAGTTTTAGCGTCACTACAGATACAGATACAGATACAGATACATCTAAGAGATACAACTACAGCTACAGATACAACTACAGCTACAGCTAAAAATACAGATACATATTAAGCCAGAGCCACAGATTCCAATTCGGATGCGAATTCCGAGTTCGAGTTTGAGAACGAACAACAGTAACAAATCAAAAAAAAAAAAAAAAAAAGGAAAAATCGAACATATTTAGAGGGAAGTATGAATGCTCTGCCTTAAAAACTAACTAACCTTTAACAACTAAATAGTTGTACTTTAATTTCATTCTTTAATAAAACTCCACCTTTGAATTCTGATTCTTTTGATATTTAAACAATACAAAATACTCTAGCATTTCCTTGAATATATTTTGTTTATATGGTTTGAATAATAAATCAGCAACCAAGGTTTTGCTTTAAAGATATTTTGTGTAAAAGAGATGTTTATGAAAATTTGTAATGAAATAGTTCAAGGATTTTAACATTAAAATGCTAGAAAATTTTCAAATAAATAATACAAAGCATATTTCATAAAATATATTACATTGTTCTCCTTCAAATTTTATTAATTTCCTTGAATATATAATAAAAATAGTTTTTTTGACCATTTTAAATTGAAAAAGAAGATAGTTCCCAGTTTGTAAAGACTCTCAGCGTGAAGTGTGTTTGGGGAGATGGTAAAAAATTCAAGTCGATATCTCAATCGAGCCAAAAAAGCGACATCTAAGTCGGCTTCAACTCAGATCGTGAGCTGAGATCGCGACGACAGCAGCAGCAGCAACATCAGACAACACACCAGCGACAGTAGCAACAACTGAGACACTGAGAGAAATCAGTCAAACAGATAATAATAAAAATAAAGATTAAATATAATAAGCAAATAATAAATAATAATAATAAAAATAAAGGTAAAATATAATACGTAAATAATAAATATATATAATAATAAAAAATATAAAAAATATTAATAAATATATATAATAATAAAAAATATAAAAAATATTAATAAATATATATAAGTATATAAAAAATAATAAGTATATAGAAAATAATAAATATATAATAATAAATAAAAAATTTGAAATAAATAATAATAGAATAATAATATAATAACAAAAATGAAGCAAATATTAAATGGTAAAATTTACAAATTTATCTTTCCAACTAATTCTTTTTTTTGTATTTATTGATTGAAAAATTATAACAATCATAATAACTTTATTATTATTATTATATTTATTATTATTATATTTATTATTATTATATTTATTATTATAATATTTTTTATTATTATATTTATTATTGATTTTAAATTTGTATTATATATCATAAATAACCATTTTATATATAATATTAATATCTTATATATAATATCTTATCATATATATAATATTTATCAAAAATTTTACTTTATTCAAATAAATTCTATTCTATTTTACCAGAAAAAAACCCTCTCAATAGAACGATTAATTAGCCATAAAAAAATCATAATAAAAGCTAGTATTTATTAACAAAATTAACGTTCAAAAGAATATCTTTACTTCAGAGAAGTACAACCATTTAACGATCAATAAATAATACAAAATGAGCCATAAAAAAATACAATTTTCTTAAATTAAATATAAAAGCATATATACACAGATATAACATGAGACAAACTGCTTTAATCTTTTTGAAAAATATATTTTCAAACATTTCCCACGAATTTATGTTGAAATTTAAATGTCCCATTACATTTTCCTTTTAAGCACTGAATTTTTTCCCTGTGCAAGTTCGAGCGGCGTTTGAAAACAGCTGTTTAAATTTCGGTTTCAGTTTCGGTTTCGATTTTGATTTTGATTTTTGTCGCTGGCTTTGGCTTTGGGCTTTGCTTGACGCTCTTCACGCTTCGGAAATTTGCTCGCTCGGATTTTCAACGACAAAAGTCTGAAAACTGAAACTGGTCTGGCCGCCCGCCCCCTTCGCCCGCCCCCCGTGCCACCCCCCGTGCGAGCGTTGAAAAGAAAAACATAAATTTTATACGAGTAATTTAAAAATTCATACAAAAGTTCAGCAAAAACCCCGCGGTATTATTTTATTTATTTACTGCTGTTGCTGTTGCTGTTGCTTTTGCTGCTGCTGTTGCTTAATTAATCAGTTTTAATTTTAATTTTCCATAAATAAAGGCAGCAAATTGCGGCCCATTGTGACCTGGCCAACAAAGCCGAAAGCCGAAAGCAGAAAAGTTGAATGTCAAAAAATGTTGCCTGCGACGGACCCTTGAAAAGGTAGAGCTGGGAAAACGCAGGAACAACAGGGGGAAAAGCACCTGGGAAAAACCTCAAAAAAGTGGGTGACGGTAGCTTTTCCTTGGCCAGTTTGTGTTTTTGTTTTCTGGGCAAGGACCAACAGAAGCAGCAAATGTCCTGCGGTAATAAAGTGAAAAACGAAACTTGAGGCGAGATGCGAGTTGCGGCATTTTCTGTAGGAAAACCCCAAGCCAGAGCTGCAAGGAAATGCATTTGAATGGACTGCAGGTGAGGGAAATTCGTTCACGGGAAAAACACACACACACTTTATAGCTACTCTCTAGGTTACTGGGTTACTTTGGAGAGAGAGAGGAAAGTAAATAAAATGACGGGGAGCCCGGGGGGAAATCCCTGGAGAACGTGTTAACCCAGAAATATACATATACTTCTATATATATTTCTACAGTAATATCAAATCGTTTATCAATCGAATTGTAACATTTATTTCTGACTCTATAAATCAAAAGTGTATTAACTTTTGCACACAAAACAAATACAATATGTCAAACTGATAAAACCGGGGCAGTATCTGCGATATCAGGGGTGCTATAAGATTGATACGATTTTAAAGCTCAAGTCGAGAAATCGTAATCCCCTGGCATCCAAAGTATTCATTGAATCTCACACTTATTTCTGGCTAATCTAAAACTAAATGTTTAAAGGCACATCTCTATTGTGTGATTAATAAATCAAACAAAATACTTGATTTAATCTGGTTAATTCCAGATGAGCACATGTGCATTTTCAATGCCGAAATCATGGGCTCTATTTGTTGATATTTGGATTATATACCATATACTATAAGGGGGAATGGGATAAACACTGGATAAATGGGCATGGAATCTTTTATGTTTATGGATTACGATTGTATTTGATGAGTACTTAACTGTGAAAATAGCACTTAAAATTATTTGAATGCTAGTTTAAAATACAAAGTTGATTTTTAGAGATAAATTAATGATAGATGTGCAATAGATCAGTGATAGATCAGCGATATATTTGCAATAGAACAGCGATAGATCTCCGCTATAAACTTCAATAGATGTCGCATAAATCTGTTCTATCAAGCAAATAAAATAAAATATGCACATTATTATATATACATATATATCGTAATATATACCCCCTCGATCTGAGAGAGAGCTAGAGTTACAGTTCCGCTTTCCAGCGTCTCTTTTGTTGCATTTTTTTGCTGGCTGACGTCTGCCGCTGCAATTGCATCACTCGAAACAATTTCCACTTGTCTAGAGATTGCTCCCAGGAACGTTTCCACTCCCCCTTAGCCCATGGCTGTCCCCTCTCCCTTAACCCTCAATGCCACCACTTCATGGGCTGTCAAAGCGTCAAGCGTTTTGTTTGGTATTGAAATTCTAGACAAGATTGCGCTTAACTGCACTCCGCACTCTGGGGGAATGTACTCGTGCCACGAGTATTTCCCTTTTTCCATCCGTGGAATGCAATTTTCCGGGCGGGAGTTTTCCGGTGCCGTTATCACCGCAGACAAACAAGCAATTTGGCCATAACCCAGTATCTCTCCCACTATTTCGTCCTTGTGCTATATATTTCTCTTCTTTTTCTCTTTTTTTTTTTGTGGGGATGCTGAAGGCCAAGAGCATCTGGCGAAAACAATTTCGATATCGATGAGCAAGCACAACTCCAAATCCGGGATTCCAAAAACAAAAAAAAAGGGGGGAATCCCATGGAAAAACTGGAACCCCATTCCCCTGAGCTTTGGCTTAAGCTTTTCCCCGGCTAGTTTATGGGCGGCACCCAGAGGGGCGTGGCGCAAAAACCAACAATGAAAACAAACAAACAAAAATGGCAACAAAAAAAAAAACGGCTTCGGCTTCGAATAACCCAACAATCCATTAATCATAGTTTCCTGGTGTTAACACACAAATGTGAAATTCTATCTCGAAGGAAGGTAGCGGAAAAATAAATATTAATTAAGTGCTTATTGTTGAAAATCTGCATTAATGAGATTTCTTAAATTATTTAAAATTATTTATTTCATAATATTTAGGATGTAAAAATTAGAAAACGAATTTTGTATGCAAAACAAAAATAAGAGTAATATTTTCTATCTAAAAATAAAGAATTGCCTATTTTTGGGCACACTTTTGAACGATTTTAAATCATTTAAAATTATTTATATATTTCTAAATTCTAAAAGTTGTACGTTATTTAATTTTATGTATTTTTTTGGTTTGTATATTATTTATAATTATTATAAATTTAAATTCTTAGTAAGATTTATTCTGTGCTTGTCGGAAGTTGGGATAAAGAATTATTTCTGGACTTGCAGTCATTTTTTTTTTATTTTACATTGAGCTTAAAACGGCGTGGGACAGCGAAAGGCAGAGACTGAAAGAGCAACAGCGAGAGAGAAGGAGAGAGCAAGTGATCTTTAAGCCTGATTTTAAAAAGCATTAAAAACAAAGAGAGTTCCTTTTGCCGGGGCACAGTGGAAAGATATGCCAATATTGATAGGTAAATGTTCTCTTGTATTTTATTAATTTTTTGAAGTACAATTTAAACAAAAACTACAAGAAAATTGGGTCTTCAAAGTTGTTTTAAAGGTAGCTTAATTTATGCAAGACTCTTTTTAATAAACTCTTCTACACTAATATCTTGTCTCACTCTTTTCCTACTCATTTTCGAAGTGCTGCCCACTGTGCATGGAGCTAAGAAGATCGAGTGTAAGAAGAAGAACGAAGGCACAAGAAGAGACCGAAGAGAGAAAGAGGAAGAGATCGCTGTTTTGTGTATCTCCCGAGCGCTGCCAACAACTCCGTCGTCGCCGCTGCCGTCGCAGTCGGGGAGCGGGCAGAGCAGAGCACTTGTAGAATGCAACCGAAATTATAAGTACAAGAATAACAATAACAATAACAATAACAAATGGCAAATAGCAGAGTAACAAATGAACTTGACTCTCAAACTTAGTTCTATGCACTTACTTGTTGTTGCGCTGCTTTGTTGCTGCTGCTGTGGCTTTTGTTTATCTGCTGCAAAAACACACACACACACAAAACGCAGAGATCAGACACGGAAAAACACAAAATCAAAACAAGAGGCAAACTAATTAAAAGGCAAACAAACTAATACACTCTCTCTCTCTCACACACACGCCGGGCTCCGCACACTCTCCGCACACAGTAAAAAAAAAGTGAAAACAAAACCACGTTTCTGTCGCTTCTTTTATTATTTTCTTATTTATTATTATTGGCTGTGATTATTATTACTGTTTTTTTGGGGGGCAATGTCTGCAAAGAACACACACACGCGCCTACAATTCAAAAATTAACTCTCGGATGCCGCTCTTATCACACGTTCTCGCCGTTATTTCTCAAGTTTAGTTTTAGGTTTTGCAGTTGTAGTTTTTCTGGCTATGTTTTTTGGTTCGTTTTTTTGGTTGCTTTTAGTTTTCTGTTTTGAGTTTGGGCGTTTTTTCCCGCCAAACAACGTCGAATTTTCCGTTTTCCGCGACGGCGACGGAGCCGCGACGTCAAATTTGGTTAAAAAAAAAATGTTTTTTCGAATGGCTCGCTTGCACTCGTATTTATAGGTTCCACAATACCCTCGCAACTCGAACTCGCCTCGAACATGCCCGCATCGAGCATCGAACATACCGCTTACTGCTCTTGACCACTGCCGAACTCCCTGCAAATGTCAGTTTTTTACCACTGTTAAGTGGCTGTGGAGCTTCGAAGTTCGAAAGCGAACAAAACACAACAGGCTGGAACGGCAATTCGGTTTGATGCTGGGCGGTTCGAAGGTTCGATGCACTATGGGGGCAAGGGAACACTTTATGTTATTCTTATAAATATTTTAAATAGTTTGAAGTATAAAATACCTTAACTAGATTACTTAAGAACTTCATTTGATTGAATGTATTTCCGTTAATACCTATTACATTACCAATTTGTACTTTTCTTTAATATTAAACTGTTTAAAAGTTGATAGTTTTAAATTAATTAAAGAATATAAATATATTAAGTATATAATGTTACTCTGTTATTGCCAAAAATGTTTAAAAATTCCCATAGTGCGAAAGAATTGCTGCACTGCCCTCGAACCAAAGTGTTGCGTGTTAAGTTGCGGTTCGAAGCAAAAGGAGTTGCAACTGCAGCTTAGAAAATTCTTAACTAAATTCAATTTAATTTTTTAAATTGATTTAATCATTTAACAAGAAAGGAAGCTAACTTCGGCACGCCGAAGTTTGTATACCCTTTGCAGATTTCAATTGTATCAATTATAATCTAACCCAATCCAATATAAAATGAATTACTTTCATAAAAAAATGTAACCCCGAGTTAAGCAAAGAAAGCTAATATTTTAATTGCTGCCATATTTCATTTGATTAAAGGTTTTAAACAAAGTTTGGAGTTTCTAGCCTTGACAACATCTATATGTGAATATCTATGCAAAAAGAAAATTATACACAAAGTGCAAAAAAGGGAATTGCTTAGGTATGTAAATCGCAAAGAGAGCCACTTACCAACAGAGTATGTAGAATCGCAGAGGGAAGCCTTTCCATCCTAAGTCCACAGTATGAGAATCGCAGAGAAGGGCGCTTCCCCTTAACAGTATGTTATTTGCAAAGGAAGGCCTTCCTTAAGTACACAGTATGAGAATCGAGGAGAAGGGCGCTTCCCCTTAACAGTATGTTAATCCCAAAGGAAGGCCTTCCTTAAGTACACAGTATGAGAATCGAGGAGAAGGGCGCTTCATCTTAACAGTATGTTAATCCCAGAGGAGGGCCTACCTTAAGTACACAGTATGAGAATCGAGGAGGAGGGCGCTTCCCCTTAACAGTATGTTAATCCCAGAGGAAGGCCTTCCTTAAGTACACAGTATGAGAATCGAGGAGGAGGGCGCTTTCCCTTAACAGTATGTTATTTGCACGGGAAGGCCTACCTTAAGTCCATTGTATGAGAATCGAGGAGAAGGGCGCTCTCCCTTAACAGTATGTTAATCCCAGAGGAAGGCCTACCTTAAGTACACAGTATGAGAATCGAGGAGGAGGGCGCTTCCCCTTAACAGTATCTTATTTGCAGAGCAAGGCCTACCTTAAGTACACAGTATGAGAATCGAGGAGGAGGGCGCTTTCCCTTAACAGAATGTTATTTGCAGAGGAAACAAACTTCTGACTGAAATTATAATACCCTGCAGGGGTATAAAAAATCTTTAAATGTATTTGTTAAGCTCTCAAAAATGTCTAATTTTTTAAAGGTTTTCTATTTTAAGAACTTTTGTTAAGAGATAATTATTTAAAAATGTTTTTTGGACTAAGTTGGACCTAAAAAATATTAATATTACTAACGTAAACAAAACCTTTTTGTGTAGTTTAGTAATACAGACTTAATCGATATTAAATAAGCCTTAATATTATGTTTAAGCATGTAAATATCGCTTAAAATCTATATTAAATGTATTTCACCATAAAATACATTTCATAAATACAAAAGACTTGTCTCGCCTGCAAAATTTCACTGCCTACTTTGGGGCAGCTGTTTAATTGATTTTAAAAAACCATAAAATTTGGACATTCCCTATAGTGAGTAATTCAATAACTAGAATTCTCAAATGAAAGGGAACTTAATTATTTGTCCAACTCGATTCTAACTCAATTTCCGATCCCCCAAACCCATATCCAAATCAAAATCCGAATTAAAAACCAAAAATTTGTGTCCTAAACTCATTAGCTGGCCGACACCCGAATCAAGTTACGAGACGACCTGACCCCCGACGTTGATTGGGATTATGGTTATGATCCAATTTTGTGACTGGGAAAAAGAGCGGCGAATGCTAATCAACTGCCAATTAGCCGCCTGTTCTGCGCAGTTCCCGGAATCCAAAGGACTCGGCGGATCCTTCAAGCAGGAGGCTCAATGGATGCAAATTCAATTTACGGCGAAAGGGTCGTGTGTAAAAAAGTCACAACTTTTGCTGGCTTTTTTCTGTGAAATTTTGTCTGATGAGATTATTATCTATAATAAATAAGATCCTTAAACCGTTTCATTGCCTTGTAAATCTGGTATATTTTATATATTTATTTCAGATTAAAATGATGTTGCAAAAGAGTTGCAGGAATGTATTATGAACAATACAAACCACTCAAAGGATTCATTCAACTTTTGGTAAGTTGTAAAGCCGTTGGCCATCCATCAGAGTTTTCCTTTCCATTTTCCGGATCTTATAAATCTCCATGGCTGTCGAATTAAGCACACTCCTCTTCCACCCGATATTGTTGGCCATAATTTCTGGAAACTTTGCCATCCTGTCAATTAGAAGCAGTCAGCAATTGCACTTATCCCCGAGTCCTGCCGCCCTGTCCTGCCACTGGACAAACTCATTTCACAGTAAATTAAAAGAAACTGTTAGCGGTGGCATTTGCAGATGCACAAAGCGGGGCTGGAGGGATGGAGGGGGGGTGACAGGAAAAGGCCAGCAGAAAACCGGAAAATCGGAGAAAATCGGGTCAGATCGGAGGGCATTCGGAGGAGGCTGGACTTGGCATATGTTTATATTCCCTTAACTGAAAAAGCTTCTTTGGCAGAGAAAGAAAAAACTCAGATGGAGTTTGAAAATAATATAATTTACACATGAAGAAGCCGAGATTTAATGAGTTAAAAAATTTGATAAATATGGCATTTAATGTTTAAGTAATTGCTTAATTATAAATATCTCTAAATATAAATAATATGTATAAAAAAAAACACTTATTTTAATATTATTTAAACAAACTGTTAGATTTTAATGATATTTAATTAAATTTTATGTGTTTAAGTCTTTTAAAATAATACAAATATTATTTTAAAAAATCATTTGCATTAATTAATAGAGCTTTAAAAATCTTGATTAATTTTATATTATTTTATATTATTTTATATTAGTTTATATTAATTTATATTAATTTATATTACTTTATATTATTTTATATTATTTTATATTAATTAATTATAGTATTATATTCTAAAATTGTTGTTACATTTTTACTAAGGCAAGACTTATATCTATATCATTATATCAATATCAATACTGCATCGGTATTTGAAGAAAAATTCAATAATATGCGAAAAATAAAAACAAAGTTTGGCATATCGTTCACATTTAGTTAAAAACAAAAAAGAAAGCTAACTTTGGAAAGCCGAAGCTTGTATTCCCTCAAAATTTGACTTTGGACCATGAAAATCGATCATAACTCAATTAAAAATGCATAAATTTCAATTCGAAAAACTTTTAAAACTTTTCTATTATAGTTTTTATTAGGCTGAAACAACTGCATTATAAATTTAGAATTTATATAAATTTTTTTGCTATTTTTTTTACAATTTTAACCCCTTAAAAAAATTCTAAAATAAGGGAATACAATTTTTTCCAAAACTGTTATTGTTGATCAAGAATATATATGATTTATAGGGTCGGAAAGGACTCCTTCATTGTGTTGCAGGCTTATAACTAATATTATGAAACCCTGAGAGGGTATAGAATGTTTCAAATAATTTTTAATAATATTTTTTTCGGATTACCTTATTTGCAATATTTCTTTGATGTTTAAAATATTGATATATCAATATATTAATAGTTTTATAATAGTTTTAATATCTCGTTGATTAAAACCAATTTAAATAAGGTAGTAAATTACTATTAAATTAATATTATATAATGTAATAAATTAATGAATAATAAATTAATATAAATTAATATTATAAAATATATTTAGATACTTTTTTTCTAGATTATCTCCAGTGCAGGCTTTGCGGTTCCCCCTCTCTCTATCTCTCTCTCTACAGTCCTGACTGTGCATATATATATGCTATATGTATGTATATATTCCCCACTGGCATAAATAATTCAGAAAACAAAAGCCGGGCGACAGCTGAAATACGAGCGGCAAAAAGGACACCCAGGGCATTTTAACCATGTCCTTGCGGGAGTCCCTCCTTCGTAGCATCTGCCTGGTGATGCTCCTCCCCCTCTCTCCCTCTTCGCCCGCTCCTCCCTCCTGACAAATGACAAATGCAGTCGACTTAATTACGGCAACGCAATCCCAGCAATCTCTCGGCCAGAACTCCAGTGTCGCCTCTCCCCCGGTCTCCCTACTAACCTCCCTCTCTCCCTCCCCCTGCTGGCCATCATCAACAGGTTTTGGCATCCGCTTTCACTTTCAGGCCCAGGTGGAAAAAAAAGAACTGGAAGGTGGAAGGTGGCAGTGGACGCTGTCCACGTGTTGCATCTTGCATTTCCATTCGGTGGCAAGGGCGCCTCCTGACTCCGACTAATTGCTGCTTGTTAGCAGGCCCAGCAAAAGGGGTAATTGCGGAAAATTGAGACTGCAAAAAGGCAACCGAAGGCCATTTTCCATGTTCTATTCGGCCTTGCACCATGGCATTCGATTTCTGACGATTGCCTACAGTACCTTTCACTTGGAAAAATCAGGGGAGAATTTGGGAAAGAATCCAAGAAAATGGTTTCCAGAATTGAAAAATTGAAGAGGAAACATGAGACAAAAAATTGCACTAAAGATTGTATTGAAAATGTTTCAAAGTTTGATATATTGAATTTATAAATTTCAATAAAAAATATCAAATAAAATGTAAAAATATCGATATAATTGGAAAATATCTATTTTCTTTTACTTGATTTGTTAATTTTAAAAATTCCTGCTATTTATTTATTTCATATTACCTAAAGCTAACACAAAATATTAATAAATAGATACCTGTATCCATATTTCTGCCTGTTATTTATTTAATATTGATAAATTGATACCTGCATCCATATTTCATGAGGAAAATCTATTAAATCCTTTATTTTTACCTAAAAATGAGACTAAATATTGAGAAGTCCGAAACCTGTATCAATATTTCATAAGAAACATATTTGATAAATCGATAAATTGATATTTTGTTTGATATATCGGATTTACAAGATAAAAATCGATAATCACAGCGGCTCAGTTTTTTTAGAAATGTTCTAAAAACGATAATTTATTGTTTAATGTTTAATATTTCAAATGAAGATAATGTAACGCATATCAAACATTATTTTCATTTGAAATATTAAACACGAGTACATGTATATATGAAATATTTAATATATCGATTAATTTCGCTTTAACTTCAACTATCTGTATTTTTTACCATTACTGAAGCATTGAAAAAGTTAAATAAAGATTTCATAAATATTATAGCTTAAAGTCTAATTAAATGAACAACTTAAATCATTCATTTAAACTAAGTTTAATGATTTTTACAATAACCTTGCTAGTATAGATTTCCTTCACATTTTTTTACCTCTCTTAAAAATCCTCTTTTTAAACAGGACCAATTTTTTTCCAAGTGCATTACAAAGGCTTCTCACATTGGCAATGCGACGAAATATGACGCTCAAGTGGCACCTTTACGCATCCAAATTACAAAGCCTCCCACCCCGAAAGGAAACCCAGGGGCGTGATTTCCATTTCCACGTTAATCAAAGGCCGACTTTTGAGTTGAATAACAGGAAAATGATCTTTTGATTGTAGGCCGTAAACTAGGAGAAAACTAAGACCAGGGACTTTCTTTTTTAAAATCAATATAAAGTGAGTGTCCTGTCGTCTGACCGCAGAAGTAATGGGCAAAGGCCACGCCCCACGTAATGGATATAGTGTCGCCGCAGCTGGAGCTGTGCTGGTAAACAAAATGTATTCTAATTACGGAGCAGGAGCAGCAGCTGCAGTGAGCCAGTGAGTGTCCTTGGGCCACATTTCAAGTGCTGTGGCAGTGGCAGTGGCACTCCCCATCAATTGGCATCCTGCAGCTTATTTATTTACGACGCACTAGCGCCGCACTTCACTTCAGGTGCCCGTGTCCCCGCCTGTAACCTGTCCTGACGGTATGCCATCCTGTGTCCTTGTATTCCTGTATCCTGACTCCCTAACTGCGTGGCATTTCAAGTGTCTCATCTAAAAAAGAAAATGTTTTGGCATTCCGAATACATATATATTTTTGTAGTTTTAATTAATAAATAAACTGCAAGTATATATTTTTCTAGATTTAGTTAAGGAATAAATTCTGGCAAATATTCCTTTAAATTAAATATATATTTTTAAAGGAATTTAACATAATTTCCTAATTGCAGCTAAATAGCTTAAAACTGAAATTGGTTTGGCATTCCGAATATATATATATTTTTTTAGTTTTAATTAATAAATAAACTGCAAATATACATATATTTTTCTAGTTTTTGTTGAGGAATAAATTCTGACAAATATTCCCTTAAATTAAATATATATTTTTAAAAGAATTTAACACGATTTCCTAACTGCAGCTAAACAGCTTAAAACAGAAATTGGTTTGGCATTCCAAATATATATTTATTTTTTGTACTTTTAATTAATAAATAAACTGGGAATATATATTTTTGTTCTTTTAATTAATAAATAAACTGCGAAAATATATTTTTGTACTTTTAATTAATAAATAAGCTGCAAATATACACATATTTTGCTAGTTTTAGTTGAGAAATAAATTCATTTTAATTAAATATATATTTTTAAAGGACTTTAACATAATTTCCCAACTTTAGCTACCTTTATCCCTTGCTCACCGTCTCCTTTTTTATATCCTTTTGGGCAAACCATAACTTTTGGTTTAATGCACTTCCGAATAAATGAATATAAAAAATGACAAAAAAAATCGAGAAAAGATTATCCGAGTTAAGGTGTTGGCTGAAGGACTAAAGGATGCTAAAGGATGCTGATGATGAGTGAGTGCCGCTGGCTGCATGTTGGATTTTTATGACATGGCATCGGGTGGCGGTCATAAAGCGGCAAGGATGCTTCTTCTCCTTTGACAATATCGCCGCGGTTCCTTCGTGTTGAAATATTTAAGGGACTCGTGAATTTGCTCAATAAAAAAATTCAACTTACTTGCCACTTACGACACACACACACTCCCCCCGCAACATGGCGCATACGTAATGCGTATACGTAATGTTTGCGATTGCAGGCAGCGCCGAAAAGTATGCTATAAATTCCCGACAAATTCCGCCCCGCTGTAATTATTGCCACGCCCCACGCCCACAAAATCCTTAGGAATATATATATATATATATATATATATATAGCAAAGGGGCGTGGCAGCTATCGTTTTGATCGAAATGAGTTAAATTCCATGTGTGTGTGTATGCAAATATCTCTCTCCCTCGATTTTCCTCACTTTTTGTGACCGCATTTTGTTGCTCAACTTGGTCTTCATCTCTCTCTCTCTCTCTCTCTAACTCTCTGTCTCTGTCTCTCTCTCTCTCTCTAACTCTCTCTCTCTCTCTCTCTCTCTCTCTCTCTCTCTCTCTCTCTCTCTCTCTCTCTCTCTCTCTCTGTCTCTGTGTCTCTGGGCGACATTAAATCAATAGACAAAGACATTAAAGGGAATATTCAACAGATTGTTGAAGCGTTTGACCGTTTTTTTTATGGCCACATAAACATATATTATTATAAGCATTATCCGGAGGAACATGGATACTGTTTCAAATTATTATTGAGTTTTTATATATATGTAAGGCTTTTCCTTTTCTAAGATTACGTTTTTTTGTAATTCCCTTAATTATTTTATACAAATACTTGTGTTTAAGGCTTTTGTTTTATACATTTTATATCATTTCTGTGATTTTTGAGTCATTTTTAATAAATAAAATCCTTCCAAGCATTTAATAAAAATTCATATTAAAAAAAGAAAACTATTTTTCCATAAAAGGGCTAAAAATATTCGCAAAACTCAAATAAATGAGTCCGTCCTTGCCCTGAGAGCTTCATTACCACTGCATATGTAAACAGATACAAATATATATGAATAAATAAATATATATATATATATATACAAACAGATATATCTATATATAGAAACTTTGCGCAGTTATTGAATAAGTTGCAGAGGCTCTGCCTCAAAAGGAAATCCCTTTTCGAAAAGGAATTCCCTTTAAATAATATAAAATAAAGCTGTAAAATTCATAGAATATTTCCTTAAAAATATATAAAATACACATCAAAGTTATAGTAATCTTTTATAATTATAATATTATCTTATAGATATTTATTTTGTTATTTTATACATAAATAAACTATTATAGTTACGCCTCTGTTCACATATCAATGATTTCATTCTTCTCTTTACTTTTTTTGGGCGAAATCACTTAAAGTCCTGGAACTCGGATGGCCGCCGGCCAAAAGGCGCAGCCATTAGGGTCAAGGCTATAGCCAGACATGACCCCTGACCCCCTGATCCTTGATCCCCTGTCCCCTGTCCCCCCTGTCCTTAATAATTGTGTGCTCGAGTGCGTAGTCCAAAGGCGAAACACAAAACGCTTCTTAATTTCCTGCTTCGAAATTAATGCCAATGATTTGTTGTGGGTTTTACTCCCCCCGAAAAAAGCAACAAAAAAAAAACTAGGACCCCAACTGATGGCCCGGCAATTATCCTTGCTACCTTTATGTGTGTGTGTGTGTGTGTGAGGCATTTCCTCGGTTTGTTTAGCCACCTGCCAGGTAGCAACAAAAACAATTAACATGCCCCCTTCATTAGCATGAAAAATTAACCCACGCGAGGGGGGGGTTCCCCGAAAAAAGCCTACCTTTCCACCTGGAGAAAATTTGTATTTTGGGAAATAACAATACAGGAAAATTAATAAATAAATAATAAGAAATAATAAATAGATAAATAATACATATAATATTACATTTATATAATATTAAACATATAAATTGTTGCCTGATTTATAAAGGATCTTAAGAGGTTCTATGTATTGTCTCTTTATATTCTAAAAAAATGTTACTTTACATTTTATTGCGGTAAGATAGTCAAGAAATGTAGAAATAATTAAAAAATATATAAATTATTAAATACTTTTTATCGATAAACACAACTGGTAATTAATTCAATTAAATTTTTACTCGTTTTATATTTTTTAATATTTATATGTTTAAAAATGAATCAAAAATTATTATTACGTATTTAAAAATGTTATTTAAGTTACCTTTAGAAAAGTGCAATTACATGAACAACAAATATTTAAGAAATTCGCAAACAATTCAGGAATCGATCAATTATTGATATTATCTATTGATAAATTTAAAAATTTAAATTTTATGTATAAATTATTAATACCTTTTTATCGTTAATTAAAACTGGTAATAAATTCGAAAATATTATTACTCATTTTATATTTTAAATATTTGTATGTTTGAAATTTAATGATATATCTTTATTAAGTTATTGATATTATCTTTCGATAAATTTCAATAAATTTTCTCAATAATCAAGGAACATATTTAACATGAATTAATCCTTTATAAATGCAATATTTCCTTATCTTTTCGCACAGTGCAACTATATAAACTGGACAAAACGAACAAAAAGGAACAACTAGGAAAAAGGGGACCCAAAATGTGGGTAAGCTCCCGGAATTCCAGTCGCAGTTCGACGCAATTCGGTGTCCCGTCAATGACAATGCCGTTGAATAGGTCCGGGCACGTAGCACCTGGACAGGTGGAAGTGGAAATGGAGATGGAGCTTAGCAAAAAACCGGAGGCCGTGGAGGCCATTCAAAAGCACCAAAATGCGTGCGTGGCCACAAACGGTGGCTTAAACATTTATTATGGACACACCGCCTTTTGTTTTGGCCAACGGTTGATTTTTTTCTCCAATTCTCCGCCGCATTGCTGAGTGATTGAGCATTTGATTGTAAATTGAGAAAAAAACAAGGAAATAATAATAAAAAGCACACAAAAAAAGGGAGCAAAAGGATCAAGGAACATGGTTAAACTGAGCACAAAACGACTGTAAAATCGCTCGACAAATGCACTGAGCAGAAAGATTAAATTAAATATATTTAAAAATGTATTTAAAAAGTATATTTTTGATATATTTAAAATGTATTTAAAAAGGTTAATTTAAATATATTTAAAAATGTATTTCAAATGTCTTTTTTAAAAGTATATTTTTGATATATTTAAAATGTATTTTAAAAGTATATTTTTGATATATTTAAAATGTATTTAAAAAGTATGTTTTTAATATATTTAAAAATGTATTTAAAAAGTATATTTTTGACATATTTAAAATGTATTTAAAAAGTATATTTTTGATATATTTAAAATGTATTTTAAAAGTATATTTTTAATATAATTAAAATGTATTTAAAAAGTATATTTTTGATATAATTAAAATGTATTTAAAATATTAAAACCAAATATATTTCTGAGAACATTTCATAGGCTTTATCTGCTGTTTATTATTATTATTATTATATATAAAATATATAGATATCATATATTTATTTCTAAAATTTAAATCATTCTTTCCGTGCTCCTTTTGCTTGTGTTTAAAAATTAAAATCAATCTCAATCAAGCTCAATCTAAGCAGAAACATCGAAATTAACTTGTAAATCGAAATTTGTTTAAGGTTAACCGCCTTTCCACATTGTTGAAATATTAAAATCCAATTTGGAACATTCAATCAAAGTCAAAGAAAGCTTAAAAATAACTGAGAATTTTGAAATTAAAATCCTGTTTCGCAAGCTTAATGGAAAGAGAAAAAAATTAATTAAATTATTATTTTAGACATTCTTACCTTTCATAAAATATTTTAGAGAGTTTCAGAAATCATAAGGATTTCAAAATTTATAAAATATAGATATAATTTATGAGCGAAATTATTGTTTGTTTATGTAAAATGTTTCAGACTAGTTTTGGTCTCCTTCTTAAGATTTTTAGTAAATCCTAATAGCTTTTATAGTTACTCCTATTATATAAAAATTCTAATTAATAATTTTTGTAATAGGTTCAACTGAACTTCATCTAAAATCTCGCATTAATCCTTTCCCACGAAATCCAAACAGAGAGATTTTCCAAGATTGGAAGTTCGGAACATGGAATACGACTGGAAATTAATTCGGAAATCCAATCGAAACGCAGCGCACGCACATAAAAAAAAAAGAAGATAAATAAACAAAAACACAAAGATGAAGCACAAAACAGGAGGCAGCATGCTGCAAGTTCAAGGTCACAAAGTGTTGAAGCCCCAACACACCGCAAACAACAGTGCACTGCAGGGAGCTGCCACATATATATATATATATATATATATATATATGTATATATATGTATACATATATATTGTATGTGAATCTGTACACAAAGACAGGCTAGAGACACGGTCGCCAGAGAGTAGACAAGTCGATAAGTCTCTAATCTTCATTACTCAGACATATGGTGATTTTTTTGAGCTATATAGAAGCTTGTTACTGTTTTTAAAACCTATCTAAATATTTGGAGGAAAAAGTATCGATGTATCGACCATAAAAATCAGCGTTGCTTCAGCTTTAATATAGAAACGATACATTATTTAGCAATTAGAATTATCGTGTATATATTTAGAGGGAAAAATAGCGTCTTATCGGTCATAAAAATCAATGTTGTTGCAGTTATAATATCAAGTCGATATATTTTTAATTAATTTGAATTATCGTCAATATATTTAGAGGAAAAAATATGGACGTAACGATCATAAAAATCAATTTTGTTGCAGTAATAATATCAAAACGATATTTTTTTTCAATTTGAATTATCATCTATAATAATCTATGTTTTTCCTGTTCTTATACTAAAATTATATATTTTTTTAATAATTAGAATTTAAAATATATATTCAATCTAAGCACTATTATTTTTTATTGCATTTAATACGTTTTCAATCATTTAATTATTATTTACTTCCTTTTATTTACCTTGCATGACCCTAAAATTCTAATAAACTGAAAAGTATGTTTTCCAATCGATTTCTATCGATAAATTTAGATTAAAATCAATGGCTGCATAGATTTAAAATGGTTTTCTTATGAAATTATTATGAAAGATATACCCTAGTAATCAATAAATACAAATAAATGTTTTCAAATTCATTCAATTTCTTGTCTAAAAGTAGGTTATACTCTTCAATTGCCTCAAAATGCCAATCTTGCTTTTCCTAGCCTACTTTCAGGCACGTCTTTAAAGTGATTTGAAATCACCTTCCCCTTGTTGAAGTGCTAATACTCCCCCCGCCCAAGTGCTACCCTCGAAGGAGACACTCGAAATGCAAACAGTTCCTCCAAAACGCGATAATGAAACACAAACTCTCGACTCAAAAGCCCAAAACTGAAACTGACAATCAAGTGAAATGTCCACGAAAATGGGGCGGTGGAAGGTGGGGGCGTCAGTGGGCGTGGCCGTGATGTGTGTGCGAGTGTGTGTGCGTGTGTGCCAAACAAACAAAAGTGTCGACACACAGAGACAGAGAAAGCCGCAACAAATGGCGGGAGTTTTGGGTGCCAATAAATATGTACACAGTGAGAAATGCCATGAATTTGCTTAGCTTTTCTCTATGAAAATGTGCTTGAAATATATATTTGAGAAGATAAGTCTTGTCAGGGTGTGAAATCGGTTAGAAAAGTGTCTAAAAGTAGGCAAAATAAATGTTATTAGTTGACAAATTCTTTGTAAATGTATTTTCTTCGGAATATAATAATTTTTTAGGGTTTTAAAATTATGCTTTATTTTCGTATATATTTTTATATTATATTAAAATTAAAAGTGTTAAAATAGCACCCTTTTTCTCTCAGTATGTAGCCCTGAACAATTGAGGGACACGAGACAAGAGCCTGGGACATGGCTGAATCGAGGACTCGGAAAACCAAGTACCAGTAAAGGGGAGCAAGAGGAGGAGCATGGGGAGGAACAGGAGCAGGAGGAGAATGAGGGGAAGGACCATGAGGAGGAGAAGCATGAGGAGGTAGAGGACCAGCATGGACCCGAGGACGTGGGCAATCAAATTTCCACCAAGGCAACATAACACATAAAAAGCCAAGTGTTTGATGTCCTTTGTCCATTGTTGCCGCTCCACGTCGACCCATTTTTTCGACCTGTCCGAAAAGTTGGACCACTAGTTAAGGTTTATGCGGGGAAATCAGGTAAAGAAAGTAAGTAAAATTTAAATAAATAATATAAAATATATTTAAAATAATAATAAAAAGAAAAAATATGAAAAATAAAAAGAAAATATCAATCAAAATTTAAGAACTACAAAGTAAAGATCCTTTTTGAGGAAACTATGCTTTGATTTTTCCTTTTTTATAAATAAAAACCATAATATAACATAAAACAAATTATAACATATAACATTATATAACACTATAAATTAATGAAATATCAACCAAAATTTAAGAACTTAAAGTAAAGATCTTTTTAGTGGGGGAACCATGCTTATATTTTTGCTCTTTTTATTTAAAATATATTAAACAATAATAATATAATATTAATAAAATAATAATAATAAAATAATAATAAAATTATAATAATATTAAATACTCATCAATGAGTAGTCATAATTCCATCAAATAAACCGATTTATTAATAAAGAAAACACCGGAAAGCAATCCAACTTCCTATAACTTCCTGTCATTAAGCTAATTGTATTTTTGTGGCGAGACCAAAGTTCTTATAATTGAGCAATTTGCTTTTATATATTTACATATATTCTTTTAACATATATTCTTTTTTATTATATTTTTTTTTTACATGTATTCCTTTTACATGTATTCCTTTTACATGTATTCCTTTTACATATATTCCTTTTACATATATTCTCTATTCCTGAATATTCTGCTGCATAAACCCCATTATAGACGAAGGACAACAGGACACGTATGTGCAAGGGGAGCCTGGAGGCTAGTCATTCTGCGTCGCAAAATACTATTTTGCTCCCTGCCAGGCATGGAGTTCATTGCCGCCGCCTGGCTTTCCCTTTCTCCTTTCTACTTTCTCCCTTCTATCTTCTCCCTTCTCCTGTCTCCTTTCTCCTTTTCCCGCCTGTCACTCGCTGCTTCATATTTCTTCATTGCCGTAATGAAGACCTAAAACAGGAGCCAAAACAGGACCCTCCTCTCCTCATGTGCAGGACAACAGAAAATAGAAGCAGAAAAAAGGGGGAAAACTGGACAAAACAGGCCAAGTAACACGTAAATTAATCGCAATGACAAAACTTATTTGTTGCCATTCAACAGGGGAATCACTCTGATGTCTATATGTATGAAAAAGTATGAAAAAGGTATAAAAAATAATTAAATAGTATGAAAATGTATGAAAAGTAGGAAACATTATGAAATATGAAAAAGTATGAAAAAGTAGGAAAAAGTATAACAAAAATATGAAAAAAGTATGAAAAATATATGAAAAAAGTATGAAAAAGTGTGAAAAAGTATGAAAAAGTAGGAAAAAGTATGAAAAAATATGAAAAAAGTATGAAAAAAATATGAAAAAGTATATAAAAAGGATGAAAAAGTATATAAAATGTATCAAAAAGTATAGAAAAAGTATGAAAAAGTTGTAAAAAGTATTTAAAAACACGAACAAGTATGAAAAAGTATGGAAAAAAGTATGAAAATGTATGAAAAAGTAGGAAAAAGTAGGAAAAAAGTATGAAAATGTATGAAAAGGTATAAAAAAGTAGGGAAAAGTATGAAAAAGTAGGAAAAAATATGAAAAAGTATAAATTAGTATGAAAAGGTATACAAAAAAGTATGAAGAGTATAAAAAAGTATAAAAAAGTATGGAAAAAAGTATGAAAAAAAATTAAAAAGTATGAAAAGTAGAAAAAAGTATGAAAAAAGTATAAAAAGTATGAAAAATCCTCTAAAAAGCTACCATTCCTCAAAGGGTTTCATGTTTTATGTTATGATTCTACATATTTCCAAGAGAATTTCATTATTCAAATAAATTTACTCTTTATTTACTCTTTTATTTACTCCTTTATTTACTCCTTTATTTTCTCTTTTATTTACTCTTTTATTTACTCTTTTATTTGTTAACAGTTTTGAAAAGTTGCAAATTTCTTAAAAGGTTATTTAAGGTTTATAGGAAACACTTTAATTACCTAGAAAATATTTAGCAAGTAAATGACAATAAATATTTGTAAAATTTTCTTATTTCTTGTGATTAAAATATTTGCTAACGTTTATGATTTGCTTTAAATTAGACTTTCCTAAAGTTTATTCTCTCGAACCTTATATTGTACAGGTTTAAAGTTTTTAACCACATTTTGATATTAATCGATTTAAAATATACAAAACAATATACAAAATAATAAAAATCATAGAATTAGTAGAAAATTTATCTATATATTTTGGTTCTCTTTCTCTTTATTTCAACATGAACTATATTTAACCTTAACTCAAGTTTTCAATACCAATCAATCGATTAAAATTAGATTAAAGCTTACTTTCGTATAGTTTATATAGTTTATAACTATAATGCATCATTTATTATTATATTATTATATTTTTTTTATTATAAATGATGTATTATAGCTATAAATCAACAGATTTTCTTAAAAAATCAATGCACAAGGAAACCGTAATAATTTAAGGCATTAAAGACATTCCTACGAACTATACGAAATTCCTTTAATTGTCGGCCAAAACCCCCGAATTAGCCATGAAGGCTATTGCCCCGTTAAGTGCATTAAAAAAGAATTAGGCCTAGAACTAAGCCAAGTTAACCACAATCCTGGCCAGAGAGGGTAACCAGGGAAGGACATCTGTCGTTGGCCAGCCTCAAGCAGCAAGGACACAAGCTCAGCTTCATCTCGATTAATTTGTATCCGTGAGTGTGTTTATCCTGCCAAAACTTTGCCATCTGTTACGTTTCGATATGAAAACTATATATAATATATATAAAATATATATATGTTTACATTCAAAGCAGTGGCTGGGAAATGAAATTATAACACGCAATTTTGGCTGAAACAAATAGGCCGGGGAAGTATCGTCCTGGGACGTCGATAAATTCAATTATCTGGCCAAGGATAAGCAGATATATACTATACTATATATACTGATATTTATCCTTAGATGGCCTGCGGTTGCCTCCAAATTAATTTTCAAGTGGCCAACGCCCCCTCAACACAAAAAAATAAAAGAAAGACAAAAAATCAAAGTCAACTTGCCCGGAGGGAGGGTGGAAAAGTGCCAGGAAAAACAGTGGAAAATAGAAAACTGCCAAAAAAAAAATAAAAGGAAAGAAGCTGACAATTTAATTTGCGAGCGTTAAGAATGCGTCACAGGACCAAGGACAATGACCTAGTGTCCAGGATGTAACCGATACCGGGGATTTATCTCCGTCCAAGTTTCAGTTTCACTTTCAATCCCATTTCCCTGCCATATCCTTTAAGAAAGTCAGTCATAAGAAATCACACTTTTACCACAAAAATCTGCCAAAATATGCCAGTTTTCCAAAGCTGCAAAGAGTTTAATTGGAAAATTATTGGCAGGCACTCAAAGAAAATATTATGTAATTTTTATTAGAATTTAATTTTAAAGAAATTTTTGGATTTTAAATGTTTTACATTATTAAATCATTACTAATATTAAAAAAAATATTTAAATGTCAAAAAAAGCAATATAGAAAGACAATAAAAAATAATAAATAATAATAAAAAATAATTTGTAATTTTAATTAGAATTCTTTTATAAAGCAATTTCTGGATTTAGCATGTTTTGCTTTGTTGAAGAATTCTTACAACTTAATAAATATCTAAATATCGAAAAAAGAAATGCAAAGAAAGAAAAGCAATACAAAATGATTCATTATTTAATGTATGCTTAATTTCGGTAATTTTTATATCAAATCTTTTTAATGTTTAATATAATCTTTTCCCGAAATAATCGTAATAATAAAATAATTTATATAATTTCTTATTCAGGGGCAGAAATAGAGTAATTTTTCATTTAAATTTATTTTTTGAATATTTAAATGTTAAGAATTAAACATTAAATGTACATAAAGTGTTATTTTAAATCCAAAACATAAATAATAAATAAATGAAATACATTAAATAAACGAAATAAGTAAATAACATAAATATTAAATAAATGAAATAAATCATTTCTACAAATTTATATATATATTTTTTTTATTTCCTAAAAATTATCTGCATTGTTTTGATTATTTATTTGATTTTTTGTTAAAACAATAATACCTCTGATTTTGAATGATTAAATGATTATTTCCGATTTTTTTAAATAATTTTTTGTTTTAAGTTTTTTTATGTTTGTTTTATTTAATTGCTCTTAAAGTTTGCAGGACTAAATTCATCTCTTCCTTTAATTAATATTATTTGTTTACTTGCTTAGAATATTTTACAAATATTAAGCAACAAAGTAATAAAATAATTGATAGTTTAGCAACTTGTTTTGCCAAATTCTTAATAATAAATTCCAAACCCATAAAAAAGTACCATTTAGGCTTTTTTATGGCTCCAAAAATCAATTAATCAACTAATTAAATTAATCCCAAAAATATCACGTTTGTAACAACTTTTCTTCCAGTGTCTGTACCTAAAGCGAGCCTGAGCTTAATTGGAAACGGAGAATCACCTTAAAAGTCACCTCCAATCAGCTCGAATCGTTGGCAGGCAGCATTGTGCGAGGATCCGGCAAACGTCCTGCAGCCAATCACTTTTCCCCCCAAAGGAGACGGCAAATTATCCGGTTTCCTGCGAGGAGGGAAACGAGAGAGAGGGAGAGCTCTCCCCTCGTGGAAATGGAGCCCATTGAATGGCATCCGTAAGCCGCAACAAAGGCGCCTCTTTGGCATCTCCTCTCTCCTCTCTCATCATCATTGTGTCTCTCGGCGTCTCTCTCACTGTCACTCCCATTATTATCCCCCGTTATATGCCCCTCTCAGGTGTGACCTTGAGGCCCGTTGGGAGACTTCCAACTGACTGGAAATGCGCTGGTCAATCGGGCAAAGTGCAGCAGATGGACATTAGCAAATTCGCCATTAGTGTGGAATCGTAGCCTACTTTTCAGCTGGGGCGAGATTCCGGGAAGCGAATATCCTGCGACACTTGGCAGATTTTTAAGTGGAATTTCTCCCGAGGCAGAAAATAATGAAAGGGTTTTCTTAATAATTATTTTAAATGGTGTGTTAAATTAGAAGCTAAAAATTAAATATAACCTGCTTTAAATATATTTATTTATTATCTATTAATATGATATATTTACTCAATAAAATGCAGTGTCTAGGGGCGTTTTTAAATTGCATTTCAGTTATTTATGCAATATTAATAATTAAATCCACATAATCGCCTCTCAAGTGGCACTCTGTAAACCCAAACACCTGTGCATCCGCCACGATTTTCACACCCAATTAGATTGATGGGGCCAAAAAGGACCTGAACTGCTCGTCCTGTTCCTGTCACCTTCCCTCAGAGAGAGAGAGAGAGCGAAGCGAGTTCAATGCGATTATGAGTAGCGGAATAATGATGATGGGGGTCATGCGAGAGCGACCCCTTTGCTAACAATTTCTGACATTTTGATTTATAAATTCCCCCGAAGAATCCCCTCAGAGCCCACTCCATCCGCTCTCTTCCTTGCTCTCTGCACACAAAGTGAAATTTAGGTGGAAAAGCCGTGCAAGGAGAACTGCCGAAATTGCTCCATCGAACTCTGGGGATAACAAAGAGCAGGAGCTATGAGTTCAACGGCATTAAATGTTATTACGCACTCGAGACTCTCTCTCTCCCACTCTCTTTGTGTGTGTGTGTTTTCGAGCCATGTGAGCCAGCTTCCAAGAATCTAGCTTTTATATATTTCTGAAATGGCATAGCAAATTTAATCTAAGCTAAATTTAATCCTTCACTTTATTATTTATTTATTTATTATTATTTTTTGTTTTAATCACAAATTGCCAAGAAAATAGGTAAATAAAGGCAGCTTTCCACATTCCAAATGCCAAAATTGACAACCACAAAAGTGGATCGTATTCTCTTTAAATGGCTCTCTCTCTCTCTCTCTCTCGGTCTAAGGTTTCACATTCACACGCAAAGCCAATAACGGCACTTTCAACGAAATAAATATTCAAGGACAAGACAAAAACGCAAAAAGAGAAAAAGAAAAAGTAAAACACATTGCTTTTACTCACTTATTTTAGTTGATGCTGCGGATTCTAACGACGAATTCGTTCACAAAAAAACACATAAAAAATAGCAAAAACAACCTTTTAACACACAAACCACACAACAAAAAAAAACACAATTAAAAGCTTATAATTTTTGTAAGGTACGGCACATCACTTATACATTTTCTTCACCATAAAAAAACAACAAAATTTAGGCACAAAACAAGCACGCACTGATCTTGGCTATCTAAAAAAAAACACAACAGCGGCCCGCCTTGCGTTTTGGGGACATTTTTCTCACTTCACTTTTCACAAACTTTTCCCGCTTTTTTTGGCACAGTTTTCCCGTTTTTTTCACATTTTTTCGCGTCGCACAATTTCCGCGTTTCTTTTCATAACTACCACTGATTTTCCGACATAACTTTACCGAATAACTATTCCGATTTTCACTTTTCTGTCCGATCCTCCTTGCGTAGAGCTGTTTTCATTTTATTTTCGCGTTTTCTTTTAATCCTTTTCGCTCGCCGCCATAGGGATGTGAAAAATGTAGCAAAATATCAATATATCGATATTTTTCGCTCGACTGACTTTGCAAAAGGATCTCTCTCTTCTCTTTTGGAAGGCGGCGATGTTTAGCTCTCTCGCCACTTCCAAAAAACCTTCCAGCTTTGAACTGAGCTGGAAACACGATCCACTTGATATTTGAGGGGAATTTTCACATGTTTAAGTAGATGCAAATAACAAGAAAAACAGCAAAGTAATAAATTAATTCTACAACTTTTCTGACCGTTAGTATAGCTATTATATACTCGGACTTATATATAATGAGGATAGATATAAAAATATCTGCAAAGATGAAATCTTTATACTTTATATTGCATACTTTCAGGCGCCGCCTTAAATGCTTTCATATAAACAGCTCCTCAAAGTCCTTCAGCCGAAATCCCAATGAATGAAACTTGGAAAATATTTTTGTTTTCAACGCGCCCACAGACCTGCACGTGTGCGTACTATATATATCTTAATTCCCGTTTTAATGAACTGCACTTTATGGTCACGTATTCGGGTGAACAAATTGGTCATTGTTCGCGGCAGCGACACCAGGCGGCGCCACTTTCAGCCGCAGTGACTACCACTACCAGGCGGTAGATGGCGGCGCCGCCGCTCAATCAAGCCGCAATTGCCGAGAGTTTTGATTAAACGTTTCGCTTTAATTGCTCCATCATCATGGTTGATGTATATGTATAAGTGTGCAGTGAGTGTGTGTGTGTGTAGTGTTGTTGCCACATGACCCCAACGGTTCACTGGTGGCAGTGACGCGAACGGGCAAAGTGAATGAACTTTGCCACGGGAAAAACACCGTCAGAATGACTTTAACTACACACACAGAGCCGGGAATATAATGAGGATAATGATGACAATGACCATTAGCCACCGAATTGGATGTTTTTCAGTTGATTGATTTGGTTAAAGGAATTAATTGGGAATAAATTAGGAATTTATGACAAGTGTGAGTATTGAATTGTTTGAATTTATTTGTTTAGTTTTATTTAGTGATTCATTTTGGATATCTTTTTATTGATTTCTTGATTTACTTATAATATCACAAAATTTTTGGTTAATTTACCTTTAAATTTTACATTTCAATTTGTTAATAATACTTTAAAAATATATAAAGTTTAATACCTTAAAGTCTGTCTAATTTATCGTATAAATATTATCTTAATTATAATTACGAAAATTACATAAAATATATAGAAATATTCTAGAAGAATACCCTCAATGCCTTCCAGCTGATTTATGGACACTTTCCAGCAAAGCCTGTTTTTCTCTGAGAGAAATTCTACAAGTTGATCGCAACAACTCCCTCTCTCTGTCCCTCTCTTCACCCAATTCAAATCCACAGAGATAACTCCCCTGATATATATATACATATATATACACATATATATATACATATATATATATATATATATATATACTAAACCGCGAAACCCATGAAAACATTCCGATTAATTTGGTCTTATCACAATGCACACAAAAACCAGAGACAGATATGCAATGCAAACTAACTAATAAGTATGACAAGTTGACTAAGAAATACTCTTTAGTTAATTATTTATTACTATTAATTACTCTTTATTTATTAATTTAATATAATATTATAAAATTTAAATTAAGATAAAGAATTTA
This sequence comes from Drosophila watanabei, assembly GCA_008042575.1. Taxonomy (NCBI): domain Eukaryota; kingdom Metazoa; phylum Arthropoda; class Insecta; order Diptera; family Drosophilidae; genus Drosophila; species Drosophila watanabei. Next base: position 180,881 of record VNJS01012368.1, on the reverse strand, counting down.
ATATAAGTTTAAAGTACTTTCTTGCTAAAGAAGTTCCATTCTTTAAAGTTTGCATTTAAACTTTATTTAAAAGACAAAATATCCTGAAGAATAACACTAGATATGCATGCATTTAATATAGTTAATTATATAGAATTTAATTTAAAATAAAGAATTAAATATAAGAATTTTATAGAATTAAAATTAAAATAAAGAATTTAATATAAAAATTTGCTATAGAAGTTCCTATTTCTAAAGTTGCATGAATTTCTCCTTCTTCATGTAAACTTTATTTAAAACACAAAATATCTCGAATAAATAATATTTACAATATTATATTATATTATATAATATTATATAATATTTTATATTTAAATCCTAAAGAATTAACACCTTTAACCAGCTTAGCAACTCCCTGGAAGAGCATTATCCTTCCATTAAGACAAAGGAGAGAGAGAGAGTATAAAACAAATCCCCAGCAGTCGGAGCACCAGACCTCAGACTCTCCAGCTGCTGACAGCAACCAGAGAGAGAGAGAGAGAGAGAGGAGCTTCCAAAATTTAAATAAAAATTCAAATAAAACTTCGAATTAAAATTCGACATAAAAATTCAAATAAAAATACAAATTCAAATTAAAATTCTAATAAATATTTAAATACAAATTCCAATAAAACTTTAAATAAACATTCAAAATAAAAATTAGAAATTAAAATTCAAATAAAAATTCATATAAAAAATTCAAATAAAAATATAAATTAAAATTCAAACAAAACTTCAAATAAAACTTCAAAATACTAATTCAAATTCAAATTAATACAAAAAGCAAACCCTAACCATGCCCCGCCCCGTGCTGCTCATCCATGGCGGTGCCGGCGACATTCCGGATTCCCGCATCATCGGCAAGTTCCTGGGCATCAAGCGGGCGCTCCGCTCCGCCTGGCATCTCCTCCAGCCGCAGGACAGTGACAGTAACAGCACCCCCGGTAACGCCTTGGATGCCGTGGAGGCGGCGGTGCGCAGCATGGAGCTGGACGAGAACTTCAATGCCGGCTACGGCTCCTGTTTGAACACCAACGGCGAGGTGGAGATGGAGGCCAGCCTGATGGAGGGCCGGGATTTGCGTGCTGGATGCATCACTCTCCTCCGTGACGTGATGCATCCCATAACGGTGGCGCGGCGTCTCTTGGAGAAGCAGCGTCACACCTTCCTCGGCGGCGATGCTGCCCAGGAGCTGGCCCTCGCCACGGGCAGTGAGCGCCTGCAGCCGGGAGCCCTGGTCACGGACATGGCTCGCTACACGCTCAAGGAGTTCCAGGAGCAGCTGGCCCAGGGCAAGGATCCGTTCTTTGCGCGAACAGAAATGGCCGCGGGAGAGGAGAAGAGTCCAGTACAGACCGATCCCAGTGGCGAGACCGTGGGCGCCGTGGCCATGGACGCACAGGGTCAGATTGTGGCTGCAACTTCCACAGGAGGTATCACTGGCAAGTGGCCGGGACGCATCGGGGACACGCCCATCCTGGGCAGCGGCACCTATGCGGACAATGGACGCGGCGGCGTCTCCACAACGGGACACGGGGAGACCATCATGCGGTACAATCTGGCGCAACGCATCCTCGCCGCCATCGAGCTCAAGGGACTCTCCGCCCAGGAGGCGGCGGATCAGGAGTGCCGCGAGATGACCAAGCGGCTGGGCGGCACCGGCGGCGCCATTGTTGTGGGTCACAAGGGAGACCTGGGCATCGGCTTCACCTCGCAGCGCATGGCCTGGGGCTATGTCCAGGACGGGACCATTTTCTATGGAATCGAGGGCAAGGTCGTGCTCCAGGAGCCCTTCGAGGGGGAGGGTTAAGTTGGTGGTGAGATTTTTTGGCATAAAAATTTTGTTTCTACAAAAAAATCTTGTAAAAAAGGATCTAAAATCTCGTGAAATTACTATAAACTTTAAAATAAATAAATAAATACAGTTTTTTATTCTAATTTTTCTATTTAATAACTAAAGTTCTCAAAAGTTATTATGTTTTTATGTATTTATATTTTGCTAAATTGCATATAAAGTAGAAAAAGAGTCAACCTTTTATTCTATTTTGAATTATTTATGCAAAAACTTTACAATTTATCTAATTGCTTTACAAAAAAACATAAATAAGCATGTTCTAACTTAACTTATTATCGATTTGTTTTACAATTTCTTTGAAAAGGTTTCAAAAATTACATTTTTTCTTATGTTTTTATGTATTTATTTAACGCTAAATTGCATCTTTCATTCTATTTTGAATTGAATTGGATTTTTCATGTAATTTCTTTACAATTTTTCTAATTGCTTTACAAAAACATAAATAAACATTCTCTAACTTGAAGCAAGCTTGGTTTTATTTACAGAATTTGCTAAAAAACTTAGACTAAAACACCAACAAGTTTAAGACTAAAACTTAAGGCTAAAAACTTAATAATAGAGAGCTGTCAGGCTTTGTTCGGTATTCCTTTGATTTCTTGATTTAATTACAAAACGAATTCATAGTTTAAAGTTTTGCTTTTGATATAATTCTCATATTAATCCAAATACTTGAATATATTTACACAATTACAATAAAATTCGATCTCAAAATTTGCTTGCAACGTATTTATATGAATGGCTTGCTGCTAAAGCTTCGAATTGTTATCATATATCGCGGGATATATCGAGTATATAACCTGAAGGCAGTCTTGCATTCTACCTAAACGATTTCCCGAACTATTTACAGTATTGCAACGAAGCTTTAAAATACAAATTGCTAAATAATTTAGTTTAGTTTAATTTCCTTTCTTAAGATCACGAACTAGCTGCTGCCCTTGGGCGCCACATCCCGCTGCGACTCGTGGGCCTCGGTGAGGCCGTAGCAGTGCTTCGCCTTCGGGTCGCGATACTTGTTCTCGTGCGCCACGGAGTGCGAGTTGGTGCGGCACTTGACGAGGCACAGCTCGAAGTGATCCGTTACGCTGGCGTAGATGTACTTCGGGGTGTTCGCGGCGCGCAGGACGCGCTCCAGGAGCGGCTGCTGGCCGGGATGGAGGCAGCAGGAGACGCAGTACTCGTACACGCCGCAGCAGTGCGTTGTGGCATTGCAGGTGCGGCAGCTGTAGTACGCGATATTCGGCAGCTCCGTGTTGCAGCAGCCGTTGGGCAGGACCTCCGCCCGGCGGCACACGAAGCCCCGCTCGTCGGCCAGCAGCCGGAGACCCTGCACCGAGTTGCGGCAGCGCGCCTCCGGATCGCCGCGAGTCCGATTGAGCTGCTCCTCCGGTGGCAGGAGCTGCTGCGTCCACAGCAGCGGTCGCGTGCGCTGCACCACGTACTCATCGTAGTGCAGACCCGCAAAGGTCTCCTGTGAGGGAGAGTTATTACTATTAATTACAGGCGGAAACGGAAACGGAAACGGCACTCACCTGATCGAAGAGGTGACCGAATCCGGTGATGAGGAGCAGCAGCACCAGCACAATGTACACAATGCGGCGTCGGAAGAGGCGGGACAAGGCGGCTGGCCACATAATGGCCACCAGCTAGCGCTCCATCACAGCCACCGTCGGCGGGAATCCCTCAAAGTCATGGAAATGGTTGCTGTCTGCTCCCTCACAGCGCTCCTTCTGGCCAAAAAACGCAGCTGGGGCATTGGATGCAGTGGCTCGTTAGGGAGGTGTAACAATTACTTAACCTGCTTCAAGGTTTTATCTTCTGAAACGGAATTTGATAATAAATTTCGTTAATTGCTTCTTTTGTTTTGCTGCAGGTCATAGAGATAACACTAGAACTGTTATCGAATGCGTTTGATTTAATGTTATCGATAAGTAGCACACAAAACTACAAATTAAACTTGAACTTTCCGGTTTTTTGGTTTCCACTCCTTTGATCCATGCTTGCACTATTCCAAGAAACTTCACATCCAAATGGGGGTCAAGTCTTAGTCCTTTGATTTCTTAAATATCAAGCCGCCTTAAAATGTTTCAATTCGATAGGCAGACTGAGCCAGAGAAAGAAAAAACGATAAGCTAGAGATGGTAGTTGGGTTACCAACGATATAAACAAAGCAAGTCTTCGTTTTTTTGTTACTTTTAATATATACATTTTTAATTAATAATAAGCAATGGTCCTCCGATTTCTTAAATATCAACCCGCTTAAAATGTTTCAATTCGATAGGCAGAGTAAGCCAGAGAAAGAAAAACAATAAGCTAGAGATGGTAGTTAGGTTTCCAACGATATAAACAAAGCAAGACTTCGTTTTAATGTTACTTTTCATATTTAAACAACAAGCAATGTTAAAAGAAAAAAACTTTGTAAGCTCAGAAAGCCAAGTTCTTCCTGTTCCCAATCTCTCAACATAAATTTCAACATTTATCATTAAGATATTCGCTCCTTTCACGATAGTTCCATTTGAAACCATCGATCGCCTTGCTGTCATCGTCGCGCCATTCTCCCATCTCTAACGCTCCGCTGGACAAGTTGAATTTTGGCCAAAAAGCGGGCCCCCACTTGAGCCGGACAGACGACGGAAGAGCCAACGCGACTGCCACTAGTTGCTTCCAGCCAACGCCACAACCCACTGCCAGCTGCGACCCGTTAGCTCCGATTGGCTAGCAGCCGCTCCACGTGTCCCCGATCCCGAGCCGATCTCTTCGAGGGGAGAGAGAGAAAGCGCCATCAATGCAGGCGCAGGGACTGCTCCTAGTACTGGCTTTGCTGCCAACACTGGCCCTCGGCCTGCTGGAGGGCCTGTACTGCGGCAAGGAGAACTGCTACGATGTGCTGGGCGTCACCAGGGAGTCCTCAAAGTCGGAGATCGGCAAGGCCTATCGCCAGCTGGCGCGGCGCTATCATCCGGACTTGCATCGCGGCGATGAGGCCAAGGCGGCGGCGGAGACACAGTTCAAGCTGGTGGCCACCGCCTACGAGATCCTGCGCGACGAGGAGTCCCGCACCGACTACGACTACATGCTGGACAATCCGGACGCGTACTATGCGCATTATTATCGCTACTACCGCCGCCGCGTGGCTCCCAAAGTGGACGTACGCGTGGTCATTGTCGTCGTTCTGACCATTGTCTCCGTGATTCAATATTATTCCGGTTGGCAGCGCTACGACTCGGCCATCAAGTACTTTGCCACGGTGCCCAAGTACAGGAATCAGGCGCTGGACATAGCCCGCGACGAGATCCAAGAGCGCATCCAGAAGAAGGGCAAGAACCGCATGTCCAAGACGGATCAGCGCGAGGAGCTTGAACGCATCATCCGCCGGGTGATCGAGGAGAAGATGGACGTCAAGGGAGGCTACGCGAAGCCCACGCTGTGGGATGTTTTGTGGGTGCAGCTCATCATCTGCCCGTACACGATACTCGCGTTCATCGTGTGGCACGCGCAGTGGTTCTGGCGCTACACGGTGCTCAAGCAGCCGTACGGCAGGGAGCAGAAGCTGTATTTAATACGCCGGCACCTGGGCATGGGCCAGCATCAGTTCGAGGCGCAGGAGGACAAGCTAATCGAGGAGTATCTCCATCTCGAGCTGTGGAAGCGCGACAATTTCGTGGCCTGGAAGGCCGAACAGGACGAGGAGATGAAGAAGAAGCTGGCGGAGAATCCCCGGTACAAGGCCTACAGGCGGTACATGAAGAACCATGGCCCCGGGCGCATCACCTTCGAGGATTAGATGGGAAGTTCTCGATGCCTCGTCTAAATTTTAATCTAATAATAATATTTAATATTTACACGCATGCAAATGTTATATTTTTTGTAAAGAGAACTAAGAAATATTGAGAGAATCGTTGACCCCGGAGGCCGGAGGGCAGCGCCGAAACCGAAACCGGTTCAAGAACGTGGCCAGAACTCGGCGTTAAGCTTCACTCCGGCACAGTGGTCACCCGATACAACAAACTAGAACAATTGCCCCAAAAAACTAAAGAAAGAGAGTGTGTGTAATGATACTTGACTAAAACCCGAGCCTGTAATAAAACTAGATAGAATTTACACGTTTACAGTCTTCTTTAAGGGTTATCTACTGTTCTCCCCCATTTACACCTTGTTTTCTATAGTTTTCTTTAAGGTTTCTTCACTGTTCTTCCCCAAAATTTGCACAGTTGGTTTCTAGGGGAAGCCGAAAAATTGGTTTTCGTGGCAGAAAGAGACCTCGCAGCATCATTTTCTTCGTTTTTGTTTACACAGTTTGCTTGGAAACACAATTCGGAATTGGGAATTCTTTTTTTGGGGGAAAACTATAACTGGTAGCGAAGCTTCTACGTGCCTCAAAGTAAGGTGAGCGACAAAAGTCGGCCTTGAGGTGTTAGCTTATCGCAATGGAAAGCTATTAAGCGATAGTAGCTCCAGGTTTTTGTTGTAAATTATAAATAAAAAGCTTATTTATGTATTTAAAATTGTATATAAACTGAATAATCATCTTTTATAATTTTTAAATTGTATATAAACTAAATAATTATCTTTTATAATTTTTAAATTGTTTATAAACTGAATAATCATCTTATTTTCAGTTTATATACAATTTATAATATATTTTCAGAAGCATTAAGCAACAAATAGAAGTTAATTTCTTATTTTTTAAACCTTTTCAAAAGGAAAATATCTTCCTAAGCAAAAAGCAACAGAATCCTTTGTGTAAAGGAGCAGTGAACAATTCAGGTGCCAGAATTTCCCGTAAAGACATGACTTTCTCGCTTCCCACATGCTCCATTGGGAATGTATTCCAAAAGTCCTGACTTTTCCGCTTCCCGCATACTTCTTTAGGAATGCATTCGTAATCCTGACTTTTCCGCTTCCCAAATACTGCCTTGGGAATGCCTTTCACAAAAGAAATTCAACAAGAACTTGAAAACGACTGAAAAAATTCCTTTTAAGCTAAAATTGGAATTAAAATATAAGCAGAAACATGAAAATATTCCTTTAAAGCTAAAATTTGAATTAAAAAACACACAAAAACACTTCCACGTTGACTTTTATCCAAATATCTCTTCAATTTATTTACAAAGATCGCAGATTTCCTCGAATCGTTCGATTCCAAAAGCCACAAACTAACATCTAACACCTAAAGAGTGCGGGGTGGGGTTTGGTTTTAGTTTCAAGTGTTTACTTTAGTGGAGAGACTCTCGTAAAGGGTAATACTAGTCGATCAGATATTTGGAATCGTCGTCAAACTCCTCGGAATCGAGCAGATCCCCCACGAGCTCCTTGACAGAACGCACACTCTGGTAGCCATCGACGTCGTCAAAGTCCGGCTGCGGCGGATACGATTCGCCGTCCACCACCGGCGGCTCCTCCTCCTCCGGCTCCTCCTCGTTCTCATTCCCGCCGCCGTCGTCTTCTTCCTCCTCCTCGTCGTTGAACATAAAGTCATTCGTCACAATGCACTCCTCGAGGACCTTGTTCTGCTCCCCGAGCACCACCGAGTCCAAGGAGAAGGCATCCGGCTTGCGTCCATGCAACCGCAAGCTGTCGGCGCCGAAACCAGATCCCAATGCTCCTCCTTCCTCTCCCGCTCCCCGATGCTGGTCCATGTGCGCCGCTAGATAGCTCTTCTTGGTGAATCCCTTGTCGCATTTGGTGCACTGGAACTGCTTCTTGCCGGTGTGCGTGCGCCGGTGCACGGACAGGACATGCGCATAGGCGAACCCTTTGTGGCACACCTCGCACACATACGGCCGCTCGCCGGTGTGGATCCTCTCGTGCTTCTTGCTGCTGCCAAAGTCCGAGAACCTGCGATCGCAGAACTTGCAGCCGTACGGCTTCTGTCCGGTGTGGACGCGCATGTGGCGGCGCAGCTCCACGTTCGAGATGAAGGCCTTCTGGCACACCTCGCAGGGATACGGACGCTCGTTGTTGTGCCGCCGCATGTGCGCGTTGAGAGCGTGCTGGTACTTGTACGTGTTCCCGCACACATCGCAGATCTTTGGCGAGCGCTCGGACGGGCGGCGCTTGGAGCTGGCCACCGGCACAGGCAGGAAATCGGAGCTAGGTGCTCTGCCGTCCTGCTTGACAATGGGCGAGACGCGGCGGTAGGTGCGCTTCCTCAGTTTGCTGTTGGACTGAACAGGCGGCGGTGGTGGAGGCGGTGCTGGTGGCAGCGGCGCTGGAGGCAGCTCCTCCTCCATAATTGGTGTCTCGATTTCGTACAGATGCTCCGGTGTTTGGTCATTGTCCCAGGGTGTGAGTCCTAGTAGCTGATCTTCCTTTTCCTGCTCCTCCTCGTCGCTGGAGGTGAGTTCCTCGGCTCCCATTTTAATGGGATCGTTCTCTTCGAGATCTGCGAGGGAAAGAACCGGCAAAAGAGTGACAGAAGACGTTGTCTGACGTTGTGATTCCTCGTCAGGCACCTCCTCCTCCTCCTCCGGCTCCTCCACTATCTCCTGATAGTATGGAGACTCCGATGGAGCACTGCTAACCGCGGTTACGGGCTCCATTTCCAAACGCTTAATCTTCAGCGTGGCGGGCAGACGCAGCTGGTGATGCTCCAGCTCCAGTTTGAGCTGCTGCTGCTGCTCCTGCTGCTGCTCCAGCTCCTGCTCCTGCTCCAGCTCCTGTGGCACGGCCGACTCGAATAGCTTCTCCACGGTGGCCACCTTCTCCCGGAAGCGATAGGCGACCGTCAGCTCGATGCGGCACTGCTGGCAGATCTTGTCCGGCCAGCGCTGCATTTGGGCTGTGACGCGGCACTCCAGCGGCAGGCCGGTGGAGCGACGGATCTTGTCCAGGATTAGCATGTGCGGCGGCTCCAGATCGTGGCTGTAAATGGACGTGCTGCCGGGCTCCTCCGTCAGGCAGACCAAGCAGGCCACGCCCAGGTCCACCACCCGCGGCTCCCCCTCGTTTGGCATTGCTGCGATCTTGGGCGCTCTGAAGCACTGCCTCCTCGGTTCCTTTTCGCTTTTTGCCCAAAAATTCGGCACACGACGCGCACACGGGAGCAGAGAGATAAAAAAAAACACAACAGTCAACAACTTGTGTTTCTTTGCGTTAGAGATGAGCGCGCTGCATGCTTTTCGGTACCTGCCACTTACGCGATGCAATGGGGAACTATCGGTTGAAAGCGATAAACAATTTTTTAATATATTTATTATAAAATTAGCACAAGCATAGCCACAACAGGAAAAATCTGGATTTTCTTTTCATTATCAGAGGATTTCATATAACAATATCCCTAAAAATATCGGCAACTTAAAAAGCTGTTTCCAAAGAAATTGCTTATTCGATACTTTTAGTCATTCAGCAATAATTATTATTAAATTAATTATTACATTTCACTCTAAAGGTTTAAAGATAAAAATAAATCCCATTACCTCTAAATATAAAATAATTCACAAAATGTGTGTATGTAATTATGAAGCAAAACTGATAAACAAAATTTAAATTCATCGTTAAATAAAGAAATTGTTATTATAAATATATATAAAATATAAAATAAATCATTAATAGCAAAAAATTATTGATTTTATTAATTTATTACAAAAATATATAGTTTATAGAATAATAAGTTTGCTTATTAAATTACTAATTCATTATTAATTCATAATAATTTATTTTTTGTGATATACGAAAATTATATCGATATTTTGCCGTATTTCCAGATTTTCTAGGGATTTTCCTCTTAGATTTAGGAGTTTTTGGTTGTCCAAGGGGAAATTTTAGTAGGGAAGAATTTGTAGGGAAAAGTTTAGGGACTTTAAATAAATCCCCTTTAAAAATGTGGATTTTTTATATTATATTATATTATTTCTAATTGAACCTTCGATATTTCTTCATTCCAACACTTTGACATTTTTTAGTACCAAAACCTAAAACTGCATCTGGCAACGCTGATGTTTTGACAGGTTCAATCGAAACCGTTTTTATAATTTGTACGAATTAGGACTCGTTCTTTCTTCTGGTTTCTGGTTTTCCCTTATATCCTTTAATATGGATTACTGCAGTCCATTGCACGAGGTTAGCCTGCACCTGCTAGACTTCTTCACCGTGCCGGCTGGGAGCGATGCACTGCCTCCGCTACGCGTGCGCCACTTTGGCGACACGATTCGCTACAACATTTTGGGACTGACCGATGCCGGAGATTTGAGCGTTTGCGCCAACGCTCGCTTCTGGCAGGCCGTCGTCTTGAAGCAGAGACGTCGCCTGCGCAGCGAAACGGATGAACTAATGCCGGAGGAGGAGCAACTCCAATCGCTGATCGAAAACGCGGCCAAGTGGCGCTTTCCCTTGAAGGAGGCCGCTTCCCTGCCCATCGGGCGCTACGCTTTGAGCTTCCAGCGGCTTCCCATCATTCAGTTTGTCCTTCAGAATGTCCTATCGCAGGCGGGACAGTACGGGCGTCGCGAGAAGACCGAAAAGTCGCCCACTTTGGAGTTGATTCTGGAGAAGAACACTGGCGAAGGCCCCCAGGAGCTGCGCCACTACCGCTTGAAGGTAATCTACGATATTGTGCGTCGCCTGGCCGAGTACTCGCCTTGGCGGCTTGTGGAGTCGAAGGATGTGCAAGAGGACACCCTGCACGTCCATGTGGAGCTGCAGAAATGCCTCCAACCGGAGCTAAAGGATCATGTGTGCCTGGTCAGTGGACCCGTGGTGGAGCCCGTGCAGAAAACGGCCACCAAGATGGATCTGGAGAGCTATTTAGAGTGAGTAAAGATAGGTTAGAGATTGTTTAAAGGTTTTCCGAGCTTCTTAGCTTTCTTTCTCCTTCATTTTTATGCCTCACTTTCATCTCTTTTCTTTTCGATGACAGACTGCGCACCACACACATGCGCCAGGTGGCCATGCACCGCAATGGCATCCGTCAGTCGGGCCTCAGCAACATGGACACCTTGATGAAGCGCCTGGGAGCAGCGGCTGTGATCGTAGACCTCGTCAGTGTGCGCCACCAGAGCGCCGTGACTCTGGTGCGCAATGGTTTGGGCAGCTCCAAGGGAGCTTCCTACATTCTCTACAACTCTGCTCGCTTGGAGACGCTGCTGCGCACCTTTAACGAGCAGGTGAAGGCCAAAGTCTACGATCCCCTGCCACCGCTGGAGGAGATTGATCTCAGCATACTGGAGGATGATGTAAGGCCTGTTTCCTACATTCCTTTACATATTTCTTCAAGTATTTGCTCTTCCTTAACTTCCAGTTGGATTGGCAACTGATTTACGGATATCTCCTGCCCTTCCCCGACGTCCTCGAGTCTTTGATGGAGCAACTGCCGCAGGGTTCGTGCGGCATCCATCAGTTTGTGCGCTACATTGAGAATCTGGCCGGAGTTACCAGTCGCTACTATCGCCACAAGAAGGTGCTCGTCCAGAAGCGCGACCAGCTCTCGCCCATCCTCTACGCCAGGGTTTATCTCATCATGACGGTGCGCCAGGTCCTCAATGTCGTCCTGGCCGTGCTGGGCATCGAGCCCGTTGACTACATCTAAAAGGATACTTTTTTAGCTCGTAAAATGACGCGTAGTTGAACCGAAATACTGTCGATCAGTATGCCGGGGGATTACAGGAACATAAAAGAAACCAATGTGATCTTTAATAAATAAGCATTTATACATGTAAACTCTTTAAAACACTTTAAAAAGAAGGCCATAAACTGTAAACAGTTTTTAAGGAGTTTTTAATGTGTTTTTAAAAAGGATCTCTTTAAGAAATTCATAGTTTTAAGGAACTAAAGCCTTGGCTAAATAAAAACGCTGCTTATTTGGAGGCAGTTAATATATTTATATATATATTTAAACCATTTTTGGATGTATAACTACCAAAAAATAAAAGAAAAACCTGCGATACAAACGATGAAAGAAAAAAATACTAAAATAATTTTAAAAAGAGCACTGTTTGTATAAATATTCAAATATTTGCTTAAGTAATTGTTTCCTTTGACATTTCTCTATTAAAAAATTTAAAAATTGGCTTTAAAAATTTAAATTTCTGTTTTAAGTTATTGGAAATTACCTCTTTTGCATTTCATACGATAGTTTGAACATTTTTGGCGAGTGTAACTGTAACTATCGTTATCAGTAACTGTAACTATCGAAATTAAAACATGCACTTTGAAACTTTTAAACAATAAAAAATATAGCAAAGCATTAAAATTATAACCTTTTCTATGATATCTTTCAAATTAACTCATTTAACTTCCTACAAAGTTGAAAAATTCAAAAGTATCGCAAGTAATAGTATCGATACTTTTACCTTTTTCGATTGCATGCTTACTTGAGTGTGACCATTTGTCAGGCAAAGGAAATTCCGCTCACTTAACATCGATGTTTTTTTCAGATACATACACAGTTTTCTCGAGTAATTTGTTGTGTCCAAGTGCGTTTAAAATAAATAAATCCTGCTTTAAAGCAGACTCAATATCTTTGACGTGGTAAGTACGCGCAACTGAAACTGTTGTGCTAAAAAGGCAAAAATAATTGTACTTGTAAATAAATGCGCAGAAAACATGTAGAAAATCTGGAAGTCTAGGGCAAACAAGTACCTCGCGGGGGTGGGAGGGGCAAGTGTGCGTGTGTGTGTTTGGTAAGCGAGTGTGTGAGTTCGTTGGAGCTGGATACATACAAACGGCATTTTTATGTATTCCCCCAAATCGTAAGCTGTTTTGCTGCTTGCCAGAAAGGTAAACAATGCCGCAGACAGGAAATCGTGTTTGTTAGAATTAAAGGCTCATTGCCGGGAGCCCAGTCTAGAGATAATTTATCTAATCTGTGACTTGAGAATCCTTGCTTCTGGCTCAGTAATGTGTGTGTATGCACTCTGCGCAGCAAGCACTGCATTTGTGTGCACTCTACTCTCTCGCTCTCCCTCTCTCGCGCTGACCGTGTTGCAAGTGCCAGTGCTTCGCTTCGTTCTCGTTCTTGTGCTTCTTATGCTCATTTGCTCTGTTCCGTTTTAGCTGGTCGGTCGCATTTTCCGCTGCGCCTTTTTCCGAAGCTGCAAGTGAAGCATACAGCAATTGTTTTTTTTTATATTTTTTTGTATTTGTATTTGTAAAAGTGTATTAAGAGGAAAGAAGTGCCAAGCATAGCAATTAAATCACTCAAGGTTCGTGGCTCAAGTCTTGGCCAGGTAGAGAGACACCGCCGACATACATTTCTACCTGCGTCGAGATGTCTCTTTCTCTCTATACGTGTGCAAGTGTGTTTGTGCTGTGTATGTGTGTGTATTTGTTTGGTATACGCAGCATATTTCGTGTTATGCTGCGGCATCCCAAAGCGGAAATGAGAAGTTTAAAGTTGAACAAGGAGAAGCAAAGCAAATAAAATCAGCGACTAGTCAGCAATTACCAGCGCTAGTCTGTGAGATATCGGCAATAACATGGCGTTTCGCTTTGCACAAACTCCGTTTGGTTTTTACCATACATAGTTTCTTGGTTCTCTCACACCAACACACACGAACACGGTTAACTGTTAAGCAAATTACTCATTTACGTACTCTCTTTCTCTTTCTTGCAGGTGTGGTGTAAAGCGCCTTAATCACCAAGATGAGTTACATGCCAGCCCAGAATCGGACCAGTAAGTATACTCCCACTCCCACTCTCACTAAGCAACTAACAGTACTCCACTACTTCCCTGTCCCCCCATACGGTGTCATTGTATTGAATTTCACTTCCAAGAAGACTTGGCATCCATTTTGCACTCTAAACGGGAATAGCGAATGGAAAAATACTTGTACAAGTTTCCAGTGGAACTCAGTGTGCGGTTTCGGCTTACCGCTCTCAAATACACAGAACACTAGCTTCTCAATTTCCACTTGAAGCAATTAAAAACTAAATAAAGCCAAGAAAAGTTGACGGAGAGAATAATATTCGATTATAGCAAATGAACAAGTAACACTGGAGGCTGTAAAACAGTTATTTTCCCGTTGCACATCTATATGTGTCCTTTTGAGGGATCTTTTCCAACAAAGTCCAGTTTGCTTTCGAATGATAATTGAAAAGGGCGGATTTGTTTGGCAAATACTGCGACATCAATTATGTCCTTTGTATTCCGTTAATTTGTTCCCAGTTCCTTCCCCTTGCTGGTAAATGTTTGGTATTTAGGGTAACTATCATCCATCATCCACCCTAAAAGAATAATTGATGAACATTTATGTACATACACTTCCAAGGGCTGCCCACATTTACATACTTGTTAATGCCAGAGCATACGCCACTTGGATGATCTTTTTTACAGCCACCACCAGCAACTCAAATCCGTCGTATATCCTTATTTCAGCCAGAATGGTTCCTGCTCCTTTTGATTTTGCAATTTAACATTTTTCTTTTTTTGCTATTGCTGGAAGTTCCCAGCTACCTCCTTCGCTCTCTATCGCCTGCCAGCGTGCTCCTTTTTTGCCACTTCATTTGCAGTACCGTTACTCGTTACGGGTACCCTTTTGAAAGTTGATGCCGCCCACTCCCACTCACGCACCCGTGTACTTGCACGTGGCTAGCCCACACACACACACACTCTCTCCTGCCTCTCCCGCTGTCTCTGTATCCCAATCTCATTTTCAACTCGGCTGCACATTTCTTATGCTTTATTTTTTTTTTTGTGTGTGTGCGCGAGTGTGTGCAGAATTTAATTAGTATGCGGCTGAGGCAGCAAGTTCCACTTAAAGGCTCCTTGTTTCTTGTGCTCTCCTCTCTGCTCCTTAATCCCCAATCCTCTCACTCCTTTTGAGTGCGTACTCGAGGGATAGGAACAGAGTCAAAGAGAAAGAGCGCTTAATCGATCTGGGAAATGAAACGAAATGGGATTTACAGTGCGGTAGTACAGTAGAGCCTACTTGTGAGGGAAGAAGTAGTTATAATTAGGGAATAATTATAAGATTTTGTGGTTAATAGTTGAAATCGAATGAATTGTAATTTCAAGAGAGCTTATTTAATTATTTATGGGTTTTTCCATTCTGCAAGAATTAAATGTTGAGGATTATCTTTAGCTAACTAATCCCATTTTTATGCTCGTATATCTTAGCATAATATTATAATTCCTGTCATAAAAATCTTAGTAACGAAAGACTTAAATTGTTACATTTTTTATTTATTTTCTTAAGTTGTAGCCTTGAATTTCAGTACAAAATAAATAGATAAAATAATAATGGCTAATATTTATTAGGATTTGCATTTAAAAATCTCTGGATCATAATTTTTTTTATCAAGAACTAATACCTATTTGGAATTTAATCATGATCACAAGTGTTTTTCTATATTTTTTAATATTATTATTATTTATTATTAGTCACGAATAAAACCTATATCTGTTCTTCATATAAAAAGCTTGACTGTAGAATGAGAGCAAGAGTAGTGGAAGAGGCAGGGGGAGTCGCGACTTGCGAGTGCTTCTTTCGAATGCAAATGCGAAAAAATGCAAGAGGGGGGGCGTAGGCAAGGGGCGTGGCTGTCTGAAATGAACTGTGTCCGCGCATATATCAAACAACAAAGAGAGCAGAGAGGCTGGAACGAGGTCGGGGGCATAATTAAGACTGAAGTGGCAAACAAAACGCCCCGCAAATCCATCTCAATCCAAAATCCTTTTGCCAGGACTCTGTCATGTGTGAGAGCGCGCGCAGCACCCCCCTTTTTTTTTTTAGCCTTCAGTGGCTGCCATGTGAACTTTGCGGGAATATCCTGCAGCGTTCAATTTGTCACGCTTCAAAGTTTTTCCGTTAGCAAATGTTTTATGAACGCTGCACGGGATGCTGCTCACTTGCTCACTTTGCTGTCAGTCGCTGTCGTTTCCCATTTGGCCATCCTTTTTAGCTCAAAAAAAAGAGAGAAAAAGAAAGGATAGAAGAAAATATGGAAATGGGTTGTGCAGAGCGGGTAAAAGGAGAGGGAATCCGAGATAGGATGCTGCACTCAGTCTGATGGTCTATTCTTTTGTTTCAAAGAGCCAACACATTGCACACAAAATGTTGAATATTAAAGGACAAAGAACCGATGTTTGAAATACTTAAAAACAGAAAGGGAAGCCTCGGAGGAAGGGAAAATGTAATCCATTACAGAAACTCTCTTCAAACCCCAAACTCACCTTTTATTCATTTCCCAAAGCTAAATTATTATTTGTTTACTTGCAGTGTCCCATAACAATCAATATAATCCGCCGGATCTGCCGCCCATGGTGTCCGCCAAGGAGCAGACACTGATGTGGCAGCAGAGCTCGTATTTGGGCGACTCTGGCATCCATTCGGGCGCCGTTACCCAGGTCCCGTCGCTGTCCGGCAAGGAGGACGAGGAGATGGAGGGCGATCCGCTGATGTTCGATCTGGACACTGGTTTCCCGCAGAACTTTACACAGGATCAGGTCGATGATATGAACCAGCAGCTGAGCCAGACCCGCTCGCAGCGCGTCCGTGCTGCCATGTTCCCGGAGACCCTGGAGGAGGGCATTGAGATTCCCTCGACCCAGTTTGATCCGCAGCAGCCGACGGCGGTGCAACGCCTGTCGGAGCCGTCGCAGATGCTGAAGCACGCGGTGGTCAATCTAATCAACTACCAGGACGACGCCGAGCTGGCCACCAGGGCCATTCCGGAGTTGATAAAGCTGCTGAACGACGAGGATCAGGTGGTGGTGTCCCAGGCCGCCATGATGGTCCACCAGCTGTCGAAGAAGGAGGCCTCGCGGCACGCCATCATGAACAGCCCCCAGATGGTGGCCGCTCTGGTGCGCGCCATCTCGAACAGCAACGATCTGGAGAGCACCAAGGCAGCCGTTGGCACGCTCCACAACTTGTCGCACCATCGTCAGGGCCTCTTGGCCATCTTCAAGAGCGGCGGCATACCGGCTCTTGTGAAGCTTCTCTCCTCGCCCGTGGAGAGTGTGCTCTTTTATGCAATTACCACGCTGCACAATCTGCTGCTGCATCAGGATGGCTCCAAGATGGCCGTCCGTCTGGCCGGTGGACTCCAGAAAATGGTCACCTTGCTGCAGAGGAACAATGTCAAGTTTCTGGCCATCGTTACCGATTGTCTGCAGATCCTGGCTTACGGGAATCAGGAGAGCAAGCTGATTATCCTCGCCTCGGGCGGGCCGAACGAACTGGTGCGCATCATGCGCTCCTACGACTACGAGAAGCTGTTGTGGACCACATCGCGTGTCCTGAAGGTGCTGTCCGTCTGCTCCAGCAACAAGCCGGCCATCGTTGACGCCGGCGGCATGCAGGCGTTGGCCATGCATTTGGGCAACATGTCGCCCCGCCTTGTGCAGAACTGCCTGTGGACGCTGCGCAATCTGTCGGATGCGGCCACCAAGGTGGAGGGACTCGAGGCATTGCTACAGTCGCTCGTCCAGGTGCTGGGCTCCACCGATGTCAATGTGGTGACCTGCGCCGCCGGCATCCTCTCGAATCTGACGTGCAACAATCAGCGCAACAAGGCCACCGTCTGCCAAGTGGGCGGCGTCGACGCCCTCGTCCGTACGATCATCAATGCCGGCGATCGCGAGGAGATCACCGAGCCCGCCGTCTGCGCTCTGCGTCACCTCACCTCGCGTCACGTCGACTCGGAGCTGGCCCAGAATGCCGTGCGCCTGAACTACGGGTTGTCGGTGATTGTGAAGCTCTTGCATCCTCCATCACGCTGGCCGCTGATCAAGGCCGTCATCGGGCTCATTCGCAATCTGGCCCTCTGTCCGGCCAACCATGCCCCGTTGCGGGAGCACGGGGCCATCCATCACCTGGTGAGGCTGCTAATGCGCGCCTTCCAGGACACAGAGAGGGTGAGTTTGGAGTATAGCAAGGATTTCCCTTTTTATAAATTATAATTTAATCAATTACATTGCAGCAACGCTCATCGATTGCCACCACTGGCTCGCAGCAGCCATCCGCCTACGCCGACGGCGTGCGCATGGAGGAGATTGTCGAGGGCACGGTGGGGGCATTGCATATCCTGGCCCGGGAGTCGCACAACCGGGCGCTCATCCGTCAACAGTCGGTCATCCCGATCTTTGTGCGTTTGCTCTTTAACGAAATTGAGAATATTCAGGTGAGTTTTCAGTATAATTTAATAGATTGAAGGATATAGTAGCTAAAGATTCCAATCCTTTTTTAGCGCGTTGCTGCCGGTGTCCTTTGTGAACTGGCCGCCGACAAGGAGGGCGCCGAGATTATCGAGCAGGAGGGCGCCACCGGGCCACTGACCGATCTGCTGCACTCGCGCAACGAGGGCGTGGCCACGTACGCCGCCGCCGTTCTCTTCCGGATGAGCGAGGACAAGCCGCAGGACTACAAGAAGCGTCTGTCCATCGAGCTGACCAACTCGCTCCTGCGCGAGGACAACAACATTTGGGCCAACGCTGACCTGGGCATGGGTCCCGATCTGCAGGTGCGTCCTTAGGCTAAGAGCAGGATTCAGTTCAATTCCCTTTTCATTCTTCTTGTGTTCTCCAATTCGTATTCTTTCCGCGCGAAGCGAACTCTTGTACATAAAAATTGTAAATTTTGTAGAAAAACGTAATCTAGTCAAAGCATTATCTCATCCGTAACCGTATTAAGTATATCGAGCTATATATAATATCGCTATTACCTTGGACTTGCTTACAATTTCGATAACGATTTCTTGTGCGATTATATTCGATTCGACTTTTTATGTTGTACATCTCCCACGTTTTTTTTTTATGTTCCTTGTGTCGCTTCTCTTTCGTTTATGTATACCACGATTTTCGATAGATCGTAAATGTTAGTCGATAAGTAGGTAGCAATGAGCATTTGGCTGTAGATGAACATCGATTACCGATAACAGTGCCAATATCGATTAGTTATCATCGTATTTTATCCCCAACACACACCCACACCAATCAACAACCACCACACCCACAACCCCCCAACTCCTAACCCTTTTTCCACACCTCGCCCTTCGAAATACAAAACATAAATATGTTGATTATGAATTTATAAATTTGCTGTTTGCTGCTGTATTTTTGAAATTATGATTTTGTAATTAATTCACGTTTTTATTTACTTTTGTTCTTTTCTTTTTTCCTTTATGTTTACTTTGTGTGTGTAAAACAAAACAAAAACAAAAATTCCCACCACCAATACCAACACAACTGCAACGGTAAATGAACCGAAAACCGAAACCAAATGACGGATAATCAATCACTGCACTCACTCGCCAACATCAACAACAACAACGCGACTCCCGCTCTCTCTCTCCTCTTTGACATCTGCCTCACTCTCCCGCTCTCTCTCTCTTTTCCCGTCTCTCACATTCACTTGCAAACATTTGTTTGCGCGTGTCTTCTCTCTTTCCTAACAACTTTTCACTTCTGATCCATCCCACCAACAACAACAACAACAAATCAATGTGAAAACGAAACTGTAAAAAATACATCACCTACACACACACACTCACGAACGATCACGTATACGTTACGCACCACAACACACACTTACACACACACACCGACCAACCGATAAACGAACACGATAAATCCGATCGATCACAGGATATGCTTGGACCCGAAGAAGCATATGAGGGCCTGTACGGACAGGGTCCGCCCAGCGTGCACAGTTCGCACGGAGGTCGCGCATTCCATCAGCAAGGTATGTATGTCATATGCATAAGAGAAGAGACCCCCGAAGCAACCCCCCGCATAACCCTCAAAAACAAGAACAAGGTTCAGATAATTTGGATAAATCCCTGGGCATCCTTCGCTCAACCCCCGCCCAAGCCCGTGGCCGTTTCTCCCCCCTGCATACATTTAATCGTTATCGTGTCTCATCATTCAAATAAGCACCAATTAAATCCCAGCAATAACAAAAAAGAGAAATGTTAAACTTGCAGTGTGTGAAAAATTTCCCCGACTTGGTTCCTCGCTAGATTTCACCATCTTTATCTCTCCCTGCTTGTCCCCCGGTTTTGTTAAAACCCTTAATTAATCACGGTGTGCATGCAAAGGAAGTAAATGAAAAGTGGAAAGTCCTCTCGAAGTTGAAGAATATTTATCCCGACAGTTTCTCTGTTTCCTTTTAAAATGGAAACTTGGCTTTCCTGCATTTTAAAGAAAATGCAACATTCTTGCAGTTGATACCTTCATGAAAGCTCTCACCTCTAGCATTTGTGATATCGTGCTATCGGGCCCCTGATTGTCATCCTTATCGAGTCTTTTTTAAACTTGGCACCCACACAAACACACACTCTCCCACCCACAAAGGGGAACACAATACGAAAGCAAAATCACACTTCTCACTCCACACACACACACGCAAAAGCAAAATGCAACCCGCAGCCAGAAGAGTTCTCTCTCTTGCTCTCGCTCTCTCTGTATCTTTCTCGTTCGTTTTCACCCGCTCACCTCTAGCCAGGATATCGAAATCATTGTCATCGATTGGACCGATAAAGATGAAGCAAATAAATACCTTTTTTTTCTTGATTATTTCCAATATTTATCATTTTGTTTTTCATATATAAAAATATATATATTTCATTTTGGTTTCTCACTAGAAGCGCATCCTAGAACTCACGTTATTTTTCTCATCATCAAAAAGCAAAAAAGAAGATTAAGTTTTGCATGTCATAGCATAGAACATAGTTACTTTTTATTCGTACAAATCGTGTATATAATATATATTTATCATATATATCTCAATATATAGTTTTTAAGAAGTGAGTTGCATGCAAATTCGAGTTTAAATTCTTCTGTGATCTTAGTTTCTAGAAATATATTTTAAGCGACATTCAAAGAATGGTTTATATGTTGTTCCGAAACCCTTTAGGTTATTGTGTGGAGAAGAGTTACTGCTTAAGTGGAATCAGAATTGGAAAAGTAAATCCTGAATCCTGTTCCACTTTTGCAGAGAGCTCCCGTGACTCCGGAGCTTCTAGGAAACTAATGAATCTTAAACCTAAAACCTTTTACTAATCATTTATTTTTTCGTCCCATTTTTCTCCCCTTTTCTTTATCCTTTCTGTATCCGCAGGATATGATACTCTACCAATAGATTCGATGCAGGGTCTGGAGATCAGCAGCCCGGTGGGCGGCGGCGGCGGCGGCAACGGCAACGGTGGTGCGGTTGGCGGCAACAACGGAGCGGTTGGCGGCGCTGGCAACAACGGCGGCGGCGGCGGTGGCATCATCCCGCCCGGCGGCGCACCCACATCGCCCTACTCCATGGACATGGACGTCGGCGAGATCGATGCCGGTGCACTGAACTTTGATTTGGACGCCATGCCGACGCCACCCAATGACAACAACAATCTGGCTGCCTGGTACGACACCGACTGTTAGATGATGATGATGATAAGGGTAAGGGAGCTTAAGGATTCGAGGATTGGCTCCCCACAAACACATACACAGTATCCCCGTTCCCCTCCCCGGCATTATAGACCTCTTCCACCGGCTGAAGGACGAGGATTGGATTACTAAATCCACCGATTTTACGAAGAAGGGGAAGCGGTAGGATGAGGAGTGACAGACAGCCGGTGGAAGATGGCTATTTATTCACAAGGACACCCATTCCCCCGCAGCACACAATCTTACACAACGCATAACTTGCAACATACATAAAATATATATTAATTATAAATGCGAATGAAAATTATTCTACGACTACATATTATCCTCATAAACGAAATGGAAAAATTAAACAAATGTTTGCAATAGAACTCGTACATTTCCTTCACATCGTGGCGTGTCTTTTTTTATTTTTGGAGGGGGGAAAGTGGAAAGCTGGAAAGCGAGATCCTGTGGGAGTCCTTACAACTCTCTCTTGCGTGCAAAGCTCGCAAATAGCAGTTTCTTTTTAAGAATTGCAGCGAAGACTCTCAGAGCAACCTTTGAGCAAGCGTCAACTCCTATCAGTCATCGGAAGAGAGCGTTAAAAGAGAGCGCTTACCAACAGCTGAACGTAAAGCAATAAAGAGAAAACTGAAACAAAAAGAGAAACGAAGTCAAATGCTGAGAGCGAGAGAGCAAGTGTGCATGCTCTTTATACCCTTTGCAATGAAGGAGTAATTTTCGACCTTGTAAAGTATATATATTCTTGATCTGTCTCGCTCAGTTTTGAAGCTATCTGAATGAAACTTTGTAAAAAGTCTTCTATATACTCTCACTACTACATAAGTCGGAACGAGCCGGATCGGTCAACTATATCATATAGCTGCCATACAAACGATCCGTAAATATGTAGGAAAAAAATTATAACTTTACTGTTTTTTAACATATCTTGATCAACTCTCGTTTATAAGCTTTATATATTGTTTCAGATTTTTGGATTTAATTTTATAAAGATCGGATAACTATATCATATAGCTGCCATAGGAACGGTCGGGAAATTTTTAGAAAAAAAATTATAGCTTTGTCAGTTTTCAACATAATTTCTTCTACTTTGAGATACAAGTACTTTATAAATTTTCAGAATAATGTTGTAAATTTTATAAGAATCGGTCAACTATATCATATAGCTGTCATACAAACGATCGGTAAATGTGGAGAAAAATTACATTTTACTTTACATGTAAAAATGTAAAATTAAAATGAATATGAATTACATTTTACTTTACATGTAAAAATGTACAAAAAATGTAAAATTAAAATGAATATGCAAGAAATTCATATTATATTCTATTGGGATCGATTATTATTGATACAATTGAAATCTGCAAGAGTATACAAACTTCGGCGTGCCGAAGTTAGCTTCCTTTCTTGTTTTATTTGCTCGCGAGTAGGAAGTAAGGAAAAAAAGCGGTCAAGAGTTAATTTGGAAGCTATAATTGTGACGTAAGAAAGCCTGATCTATAATCCCCAGAAAACTAGCAAAACGAAGACTGAATACCCTCACAGAATCATCTATTTTCACAACTTAAAAAAGGACACTCGCATCGCTTAACAATTTAACAAAATATTTGTTTATTAATTAGTAAAAATTAAAGCAAAAAACACACAAATTATATATTTTACAAGCCTCACAAATGCTTGCCAAACCACTTGTGATCGACGGGCGATAGCCACCTGTGGCATCCGTTCAGGTTGTTCTGGATGACGTACTTCATGGTGAAGGGATTCTGGTTGGTGCGCGCATGCTCCTCCTCGGCCGCCCGCTGCTCGTCGAGCATCTCCTGGGACACGACGGCGGCCTGGAAGGGCAGCTGATTGGCAACCTGCTGCAGGAAGTTCTTCACCTCCACAAACTCGCATTTGCCGGCAATCTCGACGATGACGCGTCCGGCCTTGATGGGCGTCACATAGTGATCGATGGCGCCCTTGCCGCCGCCCATGCGCTGGCCCTGCCCCTTCTTGGTAATCGGCTGCCAGGGAGCGGGCACGCGCCAGGTGGCGAACATCGTGTTGACGTTCATCTTCCGGCCGATGGTCAGGCGCATCATCTCGTAGTGGCCCCAGCGGAGGCGGCCGCCTCCGGTGGCCACGATGGCGTACTGCTTGTGCAGCAGCGTGTTGTGCACCGTCTCCGGGCCGCGCATGTACCGGAGTCGCTTCTGCATCTTTGGCGGACGGATGTTCGGCGGCAGTTGCGGCTGCCGCTCCATGATTCTCAGCTTCGGGCGCTCCGGTTGCTCCACATCTGTTAGGGGAGAGATATTAATTATAAATTATAATTATTATATTACTTATAAAGCTCTTCTTACTCGTGTATTTGATCGGCGGAGCAAAGTATTTGAGGCCGGCGGTATTCACAACAGCAATGTTGCCCGCTGTAAAATGGGAAAAAATTGCATTATTCTCTACGTGAGGAAGCAGGCAGAGACTTTACTTACTCGCCAGAGTTTGCTTGAAAAGCTGTGTGACTGTTTTGAGGGCCAACATTGCGAGTTTTTATTGAGAACTTGCAATATTTTCTAATTCTTTTCCATAAAAATGTGTTGCATCAACAAGAAGCAGGGTTGTCAGCGTTGAGGGAGTGCCAGTGTGACCGTTTTGGAACAAGAGCCACCTTTGAGGTGCAACTATCGGAGAAGATATCGATTGCTTGATTTATAAGTTTGGAAAATGTGTGGAAAATTAATTATTTTGAAATGGATTAAATAAAATATGAATATTTAAGAGAAACTTAAGGAGAAAATATTATAAATAACAAAAAAGGGAAGTTTGTTGGGTGTATTGCTATATAAATCAAATTCTCAATAATTAAAATTTAGTGACCAAGTTCAGCGCTATATATAGTTATTAGAGCTGTCAAAACGTCGATATACTTTTAATACTTGTGCTGCGAATAATTTCTAAAAATTAAGGGTATTCGCAAGAATATCTTTGACTTTTTAATATGATTAAATTGCATTTTATTTTCAAAAAGCAGCACTCTTTAACTTACCAAAATATTAGCTAATTTCCCAATTTATGTGTTACTTGTAGAAATCAAGTTATATCTTGTTAATTAAACCTTTTCCAGCTTAAAAATACGTTTTCCCTTATACGATAGTCCACCTACAATCGATAGTGGCAACCAAAGACTCCCGCAATCGATATACGCATATTATCGATAGTGCCATCGATGTTTTTTTCAGCTCTACTACCTACTACACGAAAAATAAAATTTTTATTGACCAAATCGTGCATGTTTTCGCCACTTAAACCAACAATTTGCCGTGTTCGCAGTCCCACAGTGGGACGCTCGTCCGCCCCGTCCCACGTAACGCAACGCATTAAGCGTATAGCGTACACACTTGTCTGTTTGTTATGAATATATCGAAGGTGACAACATCGCTTGGTGCCGCCGAAAAGGCGAAACCCGAACGTGTAGCCTCTGTGGCCGCCTTCACAGCGGTCAGCATTCAGAAGCGTGGTGGCGGTGCCGAAGATTCCTCGGAGGATCCAACAAGGAAAAAGGCCAAAACAGAGCTGCTGCTAGGTACTGCGGCGAGTGCAGCGCAGAGTTTGCCCGCCAAAGCGGTGGCCCAGCCACAGACGCAGCAGCAGCAGCAGTCGCAGCAGCAGCAGCAGCTCCTCTTTCAGCGGCAGCAGCAGCAGGTGAAGGTCCAGGTGCAGCCGAAAATAGCAATCGATCAGCAGGAGGCGCAGTCAGAGGATGGAGCCTGGGACCAGCAGCAGCAGCAGCAGCAGCAGCAGCAGCAGATAATTGTGTGCAACTTCAGTTCTGGCGGCGAAATGAGTGCAATCAAGGCAACGGAGGAGGCCGCCGACAAGCAGAGTAAGTTTTCCATGAATCTAGCTTCCTTGCTTTTGCTAATCCTTGCAATTTCCCCTTCTCAGCCTTTGCCAGCTTTACCAAAAAGGATGTGGCCTCATCCTCGTCCTCCTCCTCCTCCTCTTCGACAGCCTCCATCATCTCCATCGAGCCCAGTGTCTCGGGACAGCAGGATCTAGCAGAGAATCCCAACAAAACAGAGGAACTCGACTTTGTTTTAATGCCCGCCAGCGGAGGAGAGAATCCTCCGTCAGTAACTGCTGTTAGCAATGCTCCCACGGCTGCCTCCACCATTATATTGAATGCGAGCAACAATGGAGGAACGGGAGGCGTTACAACCTCTGGAACAACCACAATTCTCACCCAGAAACCCGGCTACAACATATTTAACGCCACAACGACGACGACAGCGACGACGACGACGACAACGACGACGACGACGCTGCTGAATCGCGTGAATCTGCACAACAAGATGAAGACCACGCAGCTCGTGGTCAATGCCAAGAAGCTCTCCGAAGTAACGCAGACCACGGCCAAGGTGTCCATTGGCAACAAGACGATATCGGTGCCGTTGCTCAAGCCGCTGATGAGCGGCGGTGCGGCCACCGCCGGCGGAGCCACAATTGTCGAAAGCAAGCAGCTTTCCGGCGTGGTTAGTGCGGCTCCCACGCTGGCACAGCAGGCACATGTCCATCCGCATGCCCATCCGCATCCGCATCACAATTTTACGAAGCTGATTAAGAGAGTTCCCAAGAACACGGGCGGCGGCACAATTGTCTCGTTTTCTGGTTTGCAAATTAAACCCGCCACGACGAAAATTGTGGCCGCCAAGGTGGTCAACAAGAAGATGGCTTTGCCGCTGCAGCTGCATCATCAGCAGCAGTTGCAGCAGCAGCAGCAGCAGTTGCAGCAGCAGCAATTGCAAGTGAGCAGCGGCGGAGGTTTAACTGCAGCCACCGGCAGCATTGTGACCATAACCACCACAAATCCCAGCCAGACGTATGCCATGGTTCAGGAAGCAGCAACTACAGCTTCTGTAGCAGCTTCAGAAGATGATGCAGCAGCTACTCCCCGCAAGCTAACCGCTTACAGCGAGAATATCCAAAAGATTCTCAACAAAAGCAAGTCGCAGGATGTCCAGGAGGAGTTTGCCAACATCAACAGCGTGGTGATCAAGCCGCTGGACAAGAACTCGATCAACTGTCCGCCGAGTTTCAACATTTTCAAGCAGCAGCAGGTGCAGCAGCAGCAGCAGCAGGTTCAGGCAACACCTGTGACTGTTACCTCTGATTTGGCAGCCAGCAGCTCCTCCTCCAGCTCCTCCTCCTCGACCGTCTCCACCATTTGCATCAACAGTCCGGTGATGGGCTCGCGTCCCATTCTCTCCATTCAGAACAAGAACATATCTTTGGTGCTGTCCAAGACGACGATGGCGCAGCAGAAGCCCAAAATGATAACCACAACGACCACGATGCATCAGGCGATGGTGCAGGATGTGAGTGACAAGGCAGCAGGATCTACGAGCAGCACGGGAGCTGTATCTGCTGCTGCTCCTTCTCCTGCTGCTCCCTTGCAGCTGAAGCTCACAACTCTGGCAAATAATGCCGCAAACACCAAACTCAGCGTTAGTCTGGCTTCCACTGAAAGCGGAGCAAAGCTGGAGGAGATTGTTGGTAACGAAACGAAGGTGAAGCTCGTCAAACAGGAGACAGCAGCAGTCAAAGAGCCACCAAGCGGCAGTGCCACGCCCAGCGATCAGGAACGCAGCGAGGAAATGAGCACCACGCCGGAGAAGAAGACTCCCGCTGCAGTTCCTGCTGCAACCTTACCTGCTCCCGCAGTTAATCCTTCTCCAGTTAGAGCTAACACCACGCCTGCAGCTGCAACAAGTAATCAGAGAACGGAGGACTCCAACAACGCTTTACTCAAACAACTGCTGCAGAACAGCAGCAGCAGTCACAGTCTCAACCAGATAAGCATCACGTCCTCTCACGTGGCAGCCGGTGGCAGCTCCTCCTCCTCCGCATCGGAGCCCCTCTCCGCTCTCAAAGTGATCAATGTGCGTGCTCCTTGCCTGGGAACAGTCAGGAGTCTGGAGGATCAGCTGGCGCGTCCCAACATACCGCCAGTGCCAGCGGCGGCCACGCCAGCAAGTAGCAGTAATAGTTCCGGTAATTCCGTGGCCACTTTAACGACCACAACCACGGGACAGCAGCAGCAGCAGGTCACCTCCTCCTCCTCCTCCTCCACGGCAGTCTCTTCAGTTGTGATTGCAAGCAGCAGTGAAGCGAAAATGGAGCAGAAAACGGAGCAGTTGCAGCCGGTTGTGGTACAAACACAGCTGCAGCAACCAACAGCAGCTCCCCAGCAGCAGCAGCAGCAGCAGCAGCAGCAAACCTTGCAGCAGCAACAGTTACAACCTCCTCCGGTCAAGCAAACCGTTCAGATTGTCTCCAAGGAGACGTCCTTCATCTCGGGACCCGTGAATTCCAAGCTGGGGACTTCCGAAACTACAAGCAAGCCCGCAGAGCAGCTCCTTGCCCCGCCGCCTTACGAACTGGCCACTGCGGCGCCCGTCTCCAATGTCACCATTTCGATATCCACGAAGCAAGCAAGCAGCAAGGAGCTGCAGCAGCAAATGAAGCAGAAAGTGGTGCCCATGGAGCAGGGAGAGGAAGTGCTTTCAGCGGAGCAAGGGGAACAGCTGCAGCAGGAACAGAGTGCAGGAGGAGGAGGAGGAGGAGCTCTTGTTACAGCAGCAGCAGGAGCCTGGAGCAACAGCAACAGCAATCATTTGGAGGCAACCACGAACAAGATGCCTTTTAAGCCCGGCGAGGCGCAGAAACGGAAGCTTCCCATGCATCCGCAGCTGGACGAGAAGCAGCTGCAGCTGCAGCAGCAACAGCAGCAGCAGCAAGTGGAGCTTAACTCATCCTCAGAAAAGGTGCAACTTGTGAGCTATGTCAAAAAGGCTGCTGGAGGTGCTGCAGCTGAGCAACTGCAGCAGCCGATGCAGAGCCAGGGACAGGTGCAGATGCAGGCACAGATGCAGGCGGCCATGCAGATGTCCGGGCAAATCCCAGGACATATGAGCAACCAAATGCAGGTGCAGGTGCAGCAGCATCAGCTGCAGGTTCAAGTGCAGCCTCAACAGCAGCAGCAACAGTTACAGCAGCAGTTACAGCAACAAAACCAGCTGCAGCAGCAGATGCAACAGCAACAGTTACAGCAGCATCCTCAGCAGCAACAGCAGCAAATGCAGCATCAAAACCAGCAGCAGCAGCAGCAAATACAGCTGCAGCAGCAGCAAATGCAGCATCAAAACCAGCAGCAACAGCAAATGCAGCATCAAAACCAGCAGCAGCATCCTCAGAATCAGCAGCAACAGCAGCAAATCCAACTGCATCAGCAGCAGCAACCTGGCACCGTTTCCGTACCCATTCCCATGCCCGGTGCCGAACCCAAAGCAGGAGACCAAAGGAAGCGCCGCAAACGGGAAGTGCAGAAGCCGCGACGCACGAATCTAAACTCTGGCCAGGCAACCGGAGCTCTCAAGGATCTAACTGGAACCCTGCCCGCTGGAGCAATGGTTCAGCTGGCTGGCATGCCGCCGGGAACGCAGTACATCCAAGGAGGAGCTGCTGTGATCTCCGGCGGTGTGACAATTAACAGCGGAGGAGGAACAGGACCTGGAGCAGGACCCAACGCCTCGCCAATGCTCAAGAAGCGCGTGCGCAAGTTCTCCAAAGTCGAGGAGGATCACGATGCATTTACCGAGAAGCTCCTCACGCACATCCGGCAAATGCAGCCGCTGCAGGTCCTGGAGCCGCATCTCAACCGGAATTTTCACTTTCTCGTAGGGAGCAACGAAGCGGCAGCAAGTGGAGGCGGAAGCTCACCCTCGGGAGCTGCAGCAGGCTCATCTTCAAGCAAACTAAAGAGCTCTTCCCTCAACAATCGAGGTTGGCCTTTAGGAAGGCACTTGGAGGGCCTCGAAGACTGCGACGGAGCCATCCTTGGACGCTATGGGAGGGTGTGCCTGCCGGGCATTCCCTCGCTGTACGACAGCGAACGTTTCGGGGGAAGCGGCGGTTTAGTGGGAGGATCCTCCTCCACAAGATCCCCTTCGCCGGACCCTGAGAAATCCCTGCCGCTGTCCAGCATACAGAATGATTTCTACGATCAGGAGTTCTCCACGCACATCGAACGCAATCCCCGGGAGCGCCTCCAGCGACACATTGGCGCTGTGAGAGACTGCAACATGGAAACGATCGAACTCGTGGAGAGCGATGCGGCCACGTGGCCGCGTCTTACCCGCTATCCGGGCTTGATAATCCTCAATGGGAACAGCCGGTGTCATGGTCGCATGTCGCCGGTAGCCTTGCCAGAGGATCCTCTGACCATGCGGGTGCCCGTATCCCCGCTGCTGCGCTCCTGCGGCGAGGAGCTGCGCAAGGTCCAGCAACTGGAGCTGGGAATGTGCCTCGGAAATAATAATAATAACAATTATCAGCAGAAGAACCAGAATGTGATACTCGCATTGCCCGCCACGGCGACGGAGAACATTGCCGGCGTGCTGCGGGATCTGGCCAATTTGCTGCATCTGACGCCCGCTTTAACCTGCAAGATTATCGAGGATAAGATGGATGGCAATAAACTCCCCGAGGATTCAGCTTTGGATTCAGCTTTGGAGCCTGAAGAGAAGCTCAAGGATGACTTCAAGCGACCGCTGAATGTGGGCATTGGTCACCTGCGCAAGATTCTCAGTGGACGACGCAAGCTGTGCCGCAGTTGTGGCAACATTGTTCATTCAACGGGTCTAAGAGTGCCCCGTCACAGCGTCCCGCCGCTGGAGGAGCAGTTCCCGCGACTCGCCCAGTTGATGAACTTGCTGCCGCGCAAGTCGCCTCCAGCTCCCTTTGCCTACTTTTGCGATCGTTCCTGCTTTGCCAGGTTCAAGTGGAGCGGCGGCAAGGAGGCGGCCAGTTTGTTGCTGCAACCAGCGGGAGGGGAGAACAGTGTCTCCTCTTTGAGGGATTCCCCTAGCGACAGCAGCAGCAGTTCAGTAACTCTGCCAGAAACTGTCGTCAAGCAGGAGCCGGAGGATGAGCCGGATGTGAAGCAGGATAATCCCGGTAACCTGGCAGCGCAGCAGCGCAAATGCATTGTCAAGTGCTTCAGCGCGGATTGCTTTGCCATCAAGCTGGAGCACGGAAAAACCACGGAAGCCATCAACAATACGGTTTGGGAAACGGAGCAGCAGCAACAGCAACTGGAGGACACCCGGCAGTGTGTGTTCTGCAATCAGCGGGGAGATGGCAAGGCGGATGGTCCTTCGCGGCTCCTAAACTTTGATGTGGACAAATGGGTGAGTAGAAAAAATGAAAAACTACTTTCTGATTATGAAATAAACCTATTCCTGCCCCAGGTCCATCTCAATTGCGCCTTGTGGAGCAACGGCGTCTACGAGACCGTCTCCGGTGCCTTGATGAACTTCCAAACGGCGCTGCAGTCGGGTTTGAATCAGGCTTGCAGCTCTTGCCACCAACTGGGCGCTACGATCAAGTGCTTCAAGTCGCGCTGCAACAATCTGTATCACCTGCCCTGCGCCATACGCGAGGAGTGCGTCTTTTACAAGAACAAGTCCGTCCACTGCAGTGCCCATGGAGGAGGAGCTGCAGCAGTAGCAGCAGCAGGAGCAGGTTCCGCTTCCACAACAGTTCCCACAGTCACAGAGAATGAACTGAGCTCCTTGATCGTCCACCGGCGCGTGTTTGTGGATCGCGACGAGAACCGGCAGGTGGCCACCGTTATGCACTACTCGGAGCTGAGCAATCTGCTGCGCGTGGGCAACATGACGTTCCTCAACGTGGGACAGCTTCTGCCCCATCAACTGGAGGCCTTTCACACGCCGCACTACATCTATCCCATTGGTTACAAGGTGGTGAGTACAGAGTCCTTCCAACTCTCTAGGAAATCTCTTTCTTATATCCTTTTCTTCTCCCCCCAAAGAGCCGCTACTACTGGTGCGTGCGACGTCCGAATCGAAGGTGTCGCTACATTTGCAGCATCGCCGAGGCCGGCTGCAAGCCCGAATTCCGCATCGTTGTCCAGGATGCCGGCGACAAGGAGCCGGAGCGTGAGTTCCGCGACTCCACACCCTCGGCCGTGTGGCAACAAATCCTGCAACCGATCACGCGGCTGAGGAAGGTCCACAAGTGGCTGCAACTCTTTCCGCAGCACATTAGCGGCGAGGATTTGTTCGGGCTGACGGAGCCAACGATTGTGAGGATCTTGGAGAGCCTGCCGGGCATCGAAACCCTCACCGATTATCGGTTCAAATATGGACGCAATCCTTTGCTCGAATTCCCGCTGGCCATCAATCCTTCCGGAGCAGCAAGGACGGAGCCCAAGCAGCGGCAGCTGCTCGTCTGGCGGAAGCCGCACACACAGCGCACCGCCGGCAGCTGCAGCACACAGCGAATGGCCAATTCGGCGGCCATTGCCGGCGAGGTGGCGTGCCCCTACAGCAAGCAGTTTGTGCACTCCAAGAGCTCGCAGTACAAGAAGATGAAGCAGGAGTGGCGCAACAATGTCTATCTGGCCAGGTGGGAGAGGGAAGAGGGGAGTTTTTAGAGATTAGTTATTAATTTTAACTCTTTTTTGTAGGTCAAAGATCCAGGGACTTGGATTGTATGCCGCCCGGGACATTGAGAAGCACACAATGATCATCGAGTACATTGGCGAGGTCATTCGAACGGAAGTCTCCGAGATACGCGAGAAGCAATACGAATCGAAGGTGGAGTTGTATTCTCTTTATTCTATTTTACTTTTTATTTATTTTTTATTTTATTTCTTCTCTTGTAGAATCGCGGCATTTACATGTTCCGGCTGGACGAGGATCGCGTCGTGGACGCCACCTTGAGCGGCGGACTGGCGCGCTACATCAACCATTCGTGCAATCCCAATTGTGTCACGGAAATCGTGGAAGTTGATCGCGATGTGCGCATTATAATATTTGCGAAGCGGAAGATTTATCGCGGCGAGGAGGTGAGTTTGGGGATTTCGAGTGTAATTTATATATTTAAATCGATTTCTTAAGTTTGTGATGAACAAAATGAGCATTAAATTGATATTTTGTTATGAATTTAATCGAAAAAGTAATGAAATAATAAGTTTAATAACATTTCTGTAAAGATTATGTGCAAATTGTAACTTAAAACTTTTTATTTTTCGATTTTTAAATATTTAAATCGATTTCCTAACTTTGTGATATAAAAATGAGCATTAAATCGATATTCTGCGTCGATATATTGGTCTAAAATCGGATAATTAATGAAATAATGAGATAAATAACATTTCTGTAAAGAATATATTCACATTTTAACTTAAAACTCCTTAAAAAAATCAATCTCTTAACTTTGCAATGTACAAAATGAGCATTAAATCGATATTATGTTTCTATATATCGATTTTAATCGGAGAAGTACAGAAATTATAAGTTAATTAACATTTCTGAAGAGATTATAATCAGATTTTAGCTTAGAATTCATTATTTTTCGATTTTTTTTTTAATATTTAAATATTTTTTACGATTATCGATAATTTTAGATATACAATATATATGCAATCGATATATAAATCGATCTTCTAACTTTGTGATAGACAAATAAGCGATAAATCGATATTTTGTTTCGATTTATTGGTCTAATATCGGAAAATTATTTAAATAATTAAGTTAAATACAATTTCTGCAGAGATTTTATGCAAATTTTAACTTAAAATGCATTATTATTCGACTTTTTTTAATTGTTAAGATATTTTTCATATTAAATATAATAAAATATATAAAAAACTTCACTTTATCGATAATTTTCGATATACAATATCAGATATTTATTGCTAATTCTCCCCTTTTCTTATTCACAGCTCTCGTACGATTACAAGTTCGACATCGAGGACGAATCGCACAAGATCCCTTGCGCCTGCGGTGCCCCCAACTGTTGCAAGTGGATGAACTAAGGACTAAGGAGGACTCCACGAGGAAGGACTTCTAATGAAGCTGGGAGAGGACAGAGGACCGTGGCAGCCCAGTGAATGCAGGAATTGTTATATATAAACCGATCAATTAGGTAGAATTACGCCGTGTACATATTTATATGCAGATTCAGGTGCGAATTCATATATAGATTTATATATATATAAATGAGAAGAGAGCCTGGAGGATGAGGATGTGCCCGCTGTAGCTAATTTTGTGTCCTGAAGAAGGAGTCAGGGATAAAGATAGAGTTAGAGAAAGAGAGAGTGTGTTTCATAGTTTCAATTGAACGATTGCCATCGTTGCCCCCCATCTACACATTATAATATATATTTAAATATATAAATAACTTTATAGAGAGAGAGAGAATATACATAAATGTTAATTGCCGCGCGCCTCCCTCCCTCTCCCCCCCTTGTAATGTAATCCAACTCGCAACATCCTTAAATCCCATTCACATTTTCGAAGCAGACCGAAAAACTTGACTTTATGCGTGTGTGCCTTCCCTTTTCCCCTCTCTGTTTATCATTATTATAAAGTAATATTATTACAATTACTATTATTATCATTATCATTATCATAGTTGTAGTTATTTTATTTTACTTTTCGCATCCTTTCGATGATTCTAAGTTGAAAGCTTGCTCTTTTCTCTCAAGCTTTTAGTAGTATTTGAAAAAGTGTACAACCTTCTTTCAACATTTATATATATATACTAAAGATATATATGTCAGATGATAGGTTTATGCATATATTTTTATTTTACATTATAATTTAACTAGTTTTGCAATTACGTACGTTTTAAGCATTACAAACTAACTCTCCAAGCAAGTGTGTATTTTTCATCCCCCGAATTAAGTTAAGTAAACTTTTATGCCACCATTTTAAGCAAGGATTTGTTTTATTTCAAAGGGATTTGGGTTTTTCCAGGACAAAGGAATATCAAGGATACTAAGGAATGCAAGAATGAAACCTATATATCGACGGAAACTTGTAATATGTGTGATTCTCTGAAACAAGTTCTCTAAAATTGTTGTTGTCATCACAGCAACTTTAGGAAATGTTCCAATAGATCAACTTTTAAAGCCTTTAACATATTCTAAAACAAGAAAGGAAGCGAAATTCGGCGCGCCGAAGTTTGTATACTCTTGCAGATTTCAATTGCATTAATTCTAATCTATTATTATTTTAATATAAAATAAATTTCTTTCATATTTATTTTAATTTTACACTTTTTTACATTTTTACATGTAAAGTAAAATGTAATTCATTTTAATTTTACAATTTTACATTTATTTCATATTTTTACATGTAAACTAAAATGTAATTTACCTTCACATTAACCGATCGTTTGTATGGCAGCTATATGATATAGTCGTCCGATTCTTATGAAATTTACAACAAAATTCTGAAAAAATATAAAATACTTGTATCTCAAAGTAGAAGAAATTATGTTGAAAACTGACAAAGTTATACAATTTTTTCTGAAAATTTTACGACCGTTCCTATGGCAGCTATATGATATAGTAGTCCGATCTTTATAAAATTAAATCCAAAAATCTGCAGCAATATATAAAGCTTATAACCGAAAGTTGATTAAGATATGTTAAAAAACAGTAAAGTTATAATTTTTTTTCAACAAATTTACCGATCGTTTGTATGGCAGCTATATGATATAGTTGACCGATCCGGCTCGTTCGGACTTATGTACGAGTGAGAGTATATAGAAGACTGTCTGCAAAGTTTCAGACTTTAATAACAATTAAAATTAAAATTAATGAAAAAATACTAAGGAACGCAAGAAATAAACCTATAAATCTCCAGAAACTTAAAATATTTGCTTTGGGATACAAAAAATACCAAAAATCGATTCACATTTTGATTTTATCGCTTATTTTCAGGTGTTCAAGCCTGAATCCTTTACCTCCTCCCCTCACAAGCACTCAGAAATTCATAATTTGTTTATGTTCTACAATTTAATAACAATTTAAACAAAAAGGAGAGTCTACGGCTACAATCTACGACTTTGGCTTGGCACGCTTCACAAGTCGTTGCAGCTGGACGCCGGCGGCCAAGGTGAGGATGTCAAAGTTCTTGAGGTACCAGGAGATGTTGTACATCAAATGGATGCGCCAGTTCTTGTCCAGGAACGACTTGTAGAACTCGCTCATCTGATCCGCGGAGACCTCCTCAGTGCCGCTCTGCTTGTGCAAACGCACAAAGTCGTCCTTTTCCTAAGTGCCAGGCGAAAAAGAAAGAGACAGCAAGCATTAGGAAGAAAAAGGATAAAAGTAACTCTCAGACTCACCTCATAGAAACGCTTGTTGTGCCGCGTCCAGAAATCTACGTTCCAGGCCTCCACTTCGGTGCGCTTGAGGCGCAAACTCCGCGCCAGCGGCGTCTCGCTGTCGTCGAAGTGACGCACATATGGCCGCAGGTTGGATTGGGCATCCGGCGGGCCAATGTAGTCGCACTTTATGTCCTGCGGTTCCGGCTTCTTGGCCAAACCAACGCCGCTTGCTGCCTTTTCATTACCCGCGGCATAGCAGCGTTTTAGCTGCTTGAAATCAAGAGAAAACAATTTAATTTGATTCCCGGAATGATATTCTAGAGTGGAAACTCACTTGGTTAAACAGTAGTGCGCGGTGGGGCTGGCTTTTAAGGCATTTGTTCATTGTATTTAGTTTAATTTTCGATTTGTTTTTGTTGTTACGTTATGTCAGCAGTGGGACCAGAAATATACCAGCAGGAACCCCAAAAATAGTACTAAAATAAATACTGCCCGAGCTTTGTTTAATCGTTTGTGGATGTGCCACCTCTAGAAGTTTACAAATAAAAAATACAGAAAAAGAAAAAACAGCTGGCACTTGAGGCATTTGTTTATTGTATTTAGTTTAATTTTCGATTTGTTTTTGTTGTTACGTTATGTCAGCAGTGGGACCAAAAATATACCAGCAAAAACCCCAAAAAAATACTTAAATAAATACTAAAGAAGCTTTGATAAATCGTTTGTCTGATGTCTCATCTCTAGCTGCCCGTGACAATAGCTTACAAATAAAAATATAAGAAAAAGAAACAGCTTGAACTTAAGGCATTTTGTTTATTGTATTTAGTTAAATTTTAAAATATACCAACAAGAACCCCCAAAAAATACTAAAATAAATACTTCGATAGCTTTGATTAGTCGTTTGTGGTTGTCCCACCTCTAGCTGTCCCGTGACAATAGAAGTTTACAAATAAAAATATAGGAAAATAAAGAAAACACAGCTGAAACTGGAAAGCAGCAATCAGGAAAAACAAGTGGCGACAGCGGCAGGCAATAATATGTCACCGAAGAACAACCACGATCCCACCACGTCCGGCGATTCCGGCAGCGCCAACGTCCAGGAGGCAGATCTGCAGGGTGAGTTTTTTGGACAAAACAAAGCTCTTTCGGATTTCCTCACTCATTTTTTGCCTCCTTTAGAGATGGAGGACGTGAACCAAAGTCTGGATGAGCTTAGCTGCGCTCTGGATGCCGTGGAGCAGCGCACGGACGACATAATGTCGCAGCTCCGGGAGCTGCTCAACTCCAACCGCGAGATCCGTCGCCTTTTGGCCGAGGAAAAGGACAATGCGGCGGCGCAGGAGGACGACCACAACATGGAGGGGCAGAACGATGCCAAGTAGCTGCCTTTAGTTAATTGTTTGTATTTGTTTTTCCCCCGTCAATTGTTTCTGTTTTTGTTTTTTATGTATTTTTGATGCCTAATCTCTAAGTAAACGTAAATTGAAAGCAGTTTTTAAGGACTAGTTTTGGCGCGGCTTCTTGCGTTTTGTTTTGGTGGAGTTTGAGGAGTTGTCTGACTTATTGCTGGCCATGTACTGGAACATGATGTCGAATAAGCGTTTCGATTCCTCCTTCAGGCGGGCATTCTCTTCGAGCAGTTGCTGGACATCAACGGGAATTCCTGTGGCAGATGTTTGCTGCAGGGATTCATCTGTAGCTGGTTCCTCTTCCTCCTCTGCAGCTTCTTCGTCTTCTTCTGCATCTTGTTCCTCTTCCTCCTCGACAGCTTCCTCTTCATCTTCCTCTTCATCTTCTTCCTCTGCTTGCCCTTCATCTGCTTCCATTTCCTCATCTTCTCCAGACTCTTCTGTTACTAAATCAATTTCCTCCTCATCATCCTCATCTTCTGCTTCATTTTCATCCTCCTCCCCATCCTCGTCACCCTTGGGCTTCCCCACAAACATGGAAGCTATCAATTCCCTCAAGATTTCCGCATCCGTTCCCGGATAACACTGCGTAAAGTCCAACTCCGGCGACTTGCGACCCTTTGCGTAATCCTCTTCGACCAACAGTTCAATGTAGTCATCCTTCGTTCGCGGCGTAATCATTCGCTTCAGAGTGTCCGCAAACGGTTGCGTGTGCTTGTGCTCCGGCAGGAACACCCCGGGAGTGAGCAAACGGATGCACAGATTGGTCACAGCGCCAGTCTGCGGCAAGCTCTTAATCAGCTGCCGGCTGCCCACGTCCCAGACGCACACCTGGTTGTCCTCGCCGCCAGAAACAAGCGAAGTGGAGCTCAAATTCAGAGCCAAGCAAGTGATGGCTTTGCCAGCCGTGTGACCCACAAAGGC
Organism: Drosophila watanabei; assembly: GCA_008042575.1. Lineage (NCBI taxonomy): Eukaryota > Metazoa > Arthropoda > Insecta > Diptera > Drosophilidae > Drosophila > Drosophila watanabei. The sequence goes on along the minus strand of VNJS01012368.1, from coordinate 143,176 downwards.
CTGCAGTTCATCTTCCTCCACGTGATATTCCTGCAAAGAAAAGATGAAGATTAAAAAGGATTTCACAGACAAACTCGAACCCACCTTCATTCTCGGCGCCTTTTCCATGTGAAAGACAAACACCTTCCCGTCCCCGGAGCCCACGTAGACGTGCGTCTCCATCTTGTTCACGATGACGCTGTGCAGCGCCACGGGAAAGATCACGCTCAGCAGCTGCGTGCCATCGAGGAGGTCATAAACGTTGCAGCAGCGATCCAAGGAGACCGTGAAGAGGTGCGAACGGATGCCGCCAACGCCCGAGTACAGATCCGTCACGGCCAGACCGTGATCATTGAAGCTGTACACCGGCTCCGTGCTATCCTGCCCGCTGCCCGTGTCCAAAGGAGCCGCCGAGAAGGTCAAGTCCCACACGAGAACGGCGCCGTCCTTGCCGCCGCTGATGAAGTGCTCGCCGTTGTCCGTGAATCGCAGACAAGTTATCGGTTGATAATGCTTCGACAGAGTGTTCAGCATCCGGCCGGTGTTCATGTGCCACAGGTAAATGTTCTCCTGGATGGCCGCCGCCAAAAAGCAGCCGTCGGGCGTGAGAGCCATCGCATTGACCTTTCCCGGCACCACAAATCGCAGGCTCGCCATCTGCTCCTGCTTGTTGATGGGCCAAACGTGGATCAGGGGCTTCGCCGAGTTGGCGGAGAAGACATACGTAAGGCCGATCATCGCCAGGCCGTGGTGCTGGGCTATGCCGCCGCCCTTGTAGCGCATCAGATCGGTTCCAGTCCGGAGGTCCTGCACGCTGCATGTCGTGTTGTCCTCGCAGCCGGTGCTCAGGAACAGGGCCTCCACGGCGTCGGCCATTGTGGCAAAGGGTTTTCTTTATTATTTTGTATCTATTTATTTATTTATTTATATATTTTTCCTTAATTTTCGTATTGAACTTGCAACTTTCGTGATCTTCACACGTGCGCGGTTCCAACAGTGTGACCAGGTCACTAAAGCTGTAATAACAACAAAAAGCTAACTTTGGGAAACCGAAGTTTGTATACACTTGCAGTTTGATCATAAAATTATTAAAACTAATTATAAAATTCAATATTTTAAGCTAATTTTTATTTGTTTAGCAAATCAGCACATTGAATTCACAATTTTTAAATTTTTTAAATTGTATTTATTAACTTTTACGAATTTTGACGATTTGGATTATGAAAATCGTGCATAACTCAGTCAAAAATGCATTAATTTCACTTTGGAAAACTGTGCTATGCAAGTTAATTTTTATTAGTTTAAAAAATTAACATTAGAAATTTAATATTATAAAAATTAACATTTTTTTGTGAATTTTTTTTTACAATTTTTACGATGAAAACCCTTATAAAATTTCCGAAAAAATTGATTTTTTTCGCCAAAAAAATATACTAGTTTTTATAGGTTAAGAAATCAGCATTGTAAATTTAAAATTTAACAATTTGAGTTTTTTTATGATTTCTTTTTGCAATTTTGACGATATAACCCTTTAAAAATTTAGAAAAAAAATACTACTTTTATTTTTCGACCGGTTTTTAAGGCTGATCAAGAATATATATTATTTATAAGGTCGGAAGTGATTTCTTCACTGCGTCGTAAGCTCTTGACTAAATTTATAATAATAATAAAAATAAGGGTATAAAAATATGTATTTAATAATGCACTTTATACATTTCTGATATTTTTTGCAACCCGTTCTTAAAATACTGAAAGCTTGTCTAAGAGCCATATGGCAATACCTTTCATCTATTTAGTATATTTTCCTCTCGTAGTTGTGCTCTAAAAACCATATTTAACGCAAGCCGGTCACACTGGCCCCAAACTTGTGCAACCGAAATAAAAATAAGTTAATTATTTTGGTGTTTTTGTATGAATTAAGAGTTAAGTTAAGGTTTAGCCAAAACGAAATGCGGGTGACGTTGATCAACTTCTTCAAGAAGACCGTGCCGGGTCACATTTTCCGTGGCAAGCGGCGTCTCGTTAAGCCGGTTAGCCAGCGGGCGATGGACACACTGACCCGCGAGTACGAGCGACAGGAGCAGGTGATGCTGCTGCTCCGGCATCCCTACCTGACACTGGTCAGTGCCCTTTGCTCATGCAGCTAGAATATAACATATTATATGAATATATATCCATAGGAACAATCCTCGGGACATGCCAAGGAGCTGCAGAAGCGCGAGAAGCTGGTGGCCAAGTGGACGGACGAGCAGACAATGCGGAAAATGAAGCCACACGTGACCATTGAGGAGCGACTGAACCAGCTTAAGATCAAGGAGGCCTGGGACTAGCCTTAGGCCCGCAAGAACCTTGTTAAATCCCGCATTATATGTTAAATAAATATAGGTTTTTAAATGGAAATTACGTAATTTGCTAGATTTGTCCTGTAACGTTGCTTTCATTTTGAACGAGTAACTGTAAAGACTCTCTTTTCATTTTGAACGAGTAACTGTAAAGACTCTCTGAGTTTGAAGATGTATGCTTTAAATCTCATTCGAAAGGATAAAACCAAGTCTATATTATTGAAATATTGTTTTATAAAACTTGTCATTAGCTTTCTTGCATCTCTCTAGTAATAATTATTACTAGAAAGTTAACTCCCGAAACCCTTGATTTTTCTCAACTTGAAATATCTCTCTCTCTTCGTTTTTGTGTTTAGCTTTAGCGCTCTCTCATCGCCTTTATTCGTTTAATTGCGGTTCTCTAAGTGTATATATGTGTGTGTATATATATTTTCGTATTTCGTGTATATTATGTATATGTATATGAACTGTGTTATGTACATATGCAAGGCATGTAACATTGTATTTCGTCGCTCCATCCATCCAGAAGAACCTTTCCCAGCATCGATGCGTTAGTATTGTTACTAAAACTTTATTATTTAATGGGTGTGTTTTGTTTTCGGGTTTTCCATGTGTGTAAGTTTTGCTGTTATCCGTATTTGAGTTTAGTTTAATGCACATTTTGATTTCAGGGTTTCTGCTCACTTTTAGAAAGCAATTTCAACATTTTTCAAATTGAAAAATCAAATTTTCCAAAGGGAGATAGAGGGGAATGATCAGGTCAGGTCATTGGAATACACAGGGGGAAGGGGGGAGTTAACTAGTTTCGGACTGGATGATGATCTCTGCTCTCTCTGCTTCCAGCTGTTATTTCTCTCGCTTCTCATTTATCAATAATACCAAAAATGTATCTCTCCGAGGTCCTCTCACCTCGCCTCTCTCTCTCTCATTTGTCCTAGGTTTCGTTTCTCGTTATTTCGTTACTATCATTTGCGTTATTTTGTTTTGTTTTGTTTTTGTTTTGCTTTTGGTAGATGATGCGCATAACCTCAATAAAACAGTTTTTAACAATTTTTAAATTAACTTTAAAAAAATAGATATATGCATATTTTTTTGTTGCCGCTGCTGCTGCTCCTGCTCCTCCTCTCTCTCCTGCTGCTGCTGTATACGAATATTGTATGCGTAATAGTTCCAATCTGCTCCGGCTACTGCCCCGGCTCCCCCACTCAATCGGCGGCCAGCGGCGTAGCACCGACCTTTTTCGCCGAGGCCGCTGCCCCGTCCCCGACAGCCTCCTCATCATCCTCCTCCTCTTCGTGCGGCGGCGCCTGCTCCGTTAATTCGCCGTCGGAACGCGGCGAGTGCGGCGATGCTGGCAGCAGTGGCGGCGGCGAACTGGAAAGCATGGCCACGGGCGAGACACTTGTGGTGGCCGCTGCGGCGCCATCGCCCATGCCCCGCTCGGGGGCCGGCTCTGTCGCCGCCGCTGGAGTTGGAATCGAACTGGAAACCGGCGTTGGCTCCTTCTCGCTGCCCGTTGTTGGCAGCTCGCTGGGCGTGAGCGGCGGCGAGTCGAGCTGCTGCTGGCTAAACTCCTGATTGGGGCTCTCTCTGGTGAAGAGTCCCATCTTGGACTCGGAGCCGGAGCTGGCAGGGGCGGCGCCCGGCTCTCCACTGCTGGTGTTGCTAATCAGCGAGTGGGCCACCGTGGGGGCCGCCGGTCCGCTCACCAGATGCGGCGGCGCATGCAGCGGCACGTGCTGGTGCTGCTGATGCTGCTGCTGCTGTTGCTGCTGCTGCTGGGCGCTGCTGTGGTAGCGCGGTATGTCCGCCTTGCGCCAGAGCGTAATCTCCTGCTGCTTGAAGTAGCGCCGATCCTCGGTGTCCATCAGCACCAGATTGAGGAAATACTTGACCGAGAACTTCTTGTTGATGTCGCGCATCGTGGGCGTGAGATTGTAGCCGGCGAGAAAGACCCGAATGGGTATGCTCTCGCCCTTAACGGGCGCCCCGTCCATGATCTCGTACTTGGCAATGGTCTCGTTCTCGTTGAACATGGTGGGTCCGGTGCCGGTGCTCTCGCGCTTTATGATGGCAATCTCCATGTGCTTGATCTTGATGCGGACGAGCAAAAAGTAGATCTTTCCAATGATCGTGTCCCGCAGATGATACTTGCTCTTGTTGTACTCAAACTCGATGTGCAGACAGTCCTCGATGCCCACCTCCATCTTGATGGGATTGTTCATCTCCGGATAGCTGCACAGCGTGTGCACGGCAATGTCCACCTCCTTGGTGATGTCGCTAATCCGCCGGACGATCGTCGCGCGCAGAAAGTACCGCAATCGCACATTGGAACCCGCATAGACCTCAAACTGCTTCTCCACGTTGGGAAAGTCGAACGGATAGCTGTTGTTCTGGATGAGATCGCCGGGACGGGCCAAGGCCTTGGCCAGACACTTGAACTCGTGGTGGTTGCCGCGGTCATAGAACAGCTCGATCTGTCCAATGAACTCGATCTTGATGCCCTGGTGCTCCAGCTTGTTCCCAGGCTTCTTCAGGGTCACATTTACCTAGAAAAAAGAAAATAAAAGAAACGAGAGAATGAGAGTGGGAAGCGGAAGCTGATAATGGAATGGTTTCGCTCCATTCCTTTGAAACTTCCAGGGGGAGATACTAGAGCGTGTGAACTTACCTTGCCGGACACCGTTTCGCCATCGTAGAAGAGCAGCATCTTCTCCACCTTGCCATCCTCGCCCTTGACCTCCGCCGTCTTGTGCTCGGCCCCATCGAAGACTATCTCAATGTCCGCTGACTGGCCAAAGCCCAGGAAATTCATAATTGATAAATCTCGAATCGGCTTCCTCTTCTTCTTCTTCTGCTTCTGCTGCTGGCTCTCGCTCTGCTGCCCCGCCTCTCTCTTACTGTTACTTCTCCGTTTCGGCTGGAATGTCGCTAAGCTCTTGGTGGCGGCCTGTCCCAATCCTGCTGGTGTCCCGTCCGCTTTCCTAACTCCACAAATTGATGGGCGTTTTTCTGCGGCGTTTGCTGCTGGCGTGTGTGTTGCCTCCTAGTGTGTGTGTGTGTGTGTGTGAAATGGAAAAAAATTGCAATTTTTCACACACACAGTCTCTCAGTTGCCACCTATTCGACCAGTGCCAGCGTTGCCAGACTGTAGGTTTAGTGTGGAAAATACCGAAATCCTAGCTGGCGGGAGAAGTTGCAGTCACACTGAAACCTAAAATAAACAAGAATTAAATAAAATTGCGAAATTCAGCTTAAAATGCAGCTTGTTGTGAAATGCAACACTTGAAAGTAGTTGCTCAAAGTAGAGGGTTGTCAATTTAATTAGTCTCTTCAATATGTCCACATTCGGAGCTGATGTCGACCGGGTTTGGCCTGCTGTGTCCGGGGATTCCCAACTTTTGACAGATTTCGGTCGCAAACTTTTGCAGGATTGCCGGCAGGTTAAGAAACCCGTTTCGGAGCAGGAGCCGGCAGTTAACTTGTGCGCCAAGTCAAGGAAGTTTCCTTTGCAGGTTGAATTATTCTTATAAACCATAAAAAACCATGGAAATCCTTTTTAAATGGAAGTATTTCCATGTTTCCAGTTCCCAGTAGAGAGTGTCCGTGTGGGGCGTCAGGGACGCAACCGGGCGGCTAACCTGAACGAACAGATAGCCTCCGTTTATCCGGTTATACACGAGCGGACGCTGGGACTCTACCTGCAGTATTTGGAGCACAAGTGCCGGTGGGGTAAGGGATCCTCTGCTGCTCCTGCTCTTGCTACTTAATCCTACTCTTCCCTTAGGCAACTCTGTGGAGAAGCCCATCTACCAGCCGCTCTCCCTCTGCGGCTTTGTGCAGCGCCTCCTGGAGAAGCGCTGCGCCAGCTTCTTTGGCAGAAACGATAAATATTTGTTGCTTTCTGGAGAAAAGGGAGCCAGCGGCTTTGAGAGTGTCGGATCACTTCAGGAGCAGGCTCCTCTGGTTTTAGCTGATGTCCTCAGCTACGACGACATCAAGCTGTCCGCCTTACTGTCTGTGAGCTCCCTCACCGAGTTCATCAACGAGGGCGAGCGCACCAACTGCGGGCGGGTTTCTATAGGTTCCAGATCTCTCGAACCCACTGGCGTCATCATTGGCATGATTGGTGCCCGCCTGTCGCGTCGCAACCTGATGGAGTTCCAGGACATTGTCATTGCACGCACACAAAACACAAAAGAGAAGGGTTACGGCTTGGATTTGGATGCTCCTTCTACCACGAGAAACGAGGATTACCGCCGCTTGTGGCGCAAGTTCTACGATTCGCGGGATCTCCTCCACGGCCAGGCCAAGATCGATAATCAGAGGTTCGGACCCTCACGCAACAAGCTGGATGTCTTTGATAATCTTGTAATGAAGCGTCGCTATGCCATCAGCTTCGACTTGCTCCTACTGGAGGCTCAGGCGAGGGCTGAAAGAGTCAACAAATCCGCCTACGTCCATGTGGTGGGCTTCGGTCTCGGTGTGTGGAAGGTGGCCCCTCAGCAGGAGCGCATCTTCCTCGAGACCTTCGAGCAGCGAATGCGCACGCTTGGGAAGCGTCTCAGCCATGTCGGGATTGTGCACTTTTCCTGGTTCTCCATTACAGATTGTGGTGGCTTAAGGAACAACTCTCTGGTGAAGATCGAAGGTCATCCGGACAAGGGCATTCGTGTGCTCATATCGAAGAGGAATCCAGCTGAGAAACTGGCCTTCCCGGAGCTCGAGGACATGCTCCTGGTGGTGTCCTATGCCTGGGATGGCAATGCCCTGCCGGGGAATGAGTTTTGGATGGTGAGTTTAAGATTATTTGAACTATTTTGGGAGGTTTTTAGCTTTTGGAGAAAGTTATTATCAAAAGTTAACCGCAGTGACTTTGAGGTTTAACCTCCAAATATTTGTTTATCTTTAAACTTATTCTTTTAGTAAGTTTTCTGTTGAATTTTAAACTCTTTTTTCTTTATTTTAGCCTCTAAATAATTGATTATTTTTTAACTTATTCTTTTAGTAAGTTTTCTGTTGAATTTTAACCCTTTTTTCTTTGTTTTCCCTTTCAGAAAATGCTCAAATCCACGGGAGACTCCTCCACCGCCTGCCACACTCTGGTGGCCGAGCTCCACAATCCGCACATCAACACGGACTTTTGCAATGGGGAAAACCTGCACATTGCCTCGCCGGAGCACGGCATTATCCATATAGCCGAGTATGCCAACCGAGTGCTACGAGAGTGACAGGAAGGAATCTTAAGACTATATCTTATCTTATCTAATCGTAAAGTGTCTTTCCGTGACCTTTTCACGGGAGAAAACCATGACAAGAGCTTGTAAAGCATAAAATTTAAACAAATTCAACCAGATTTATGTTTGTAAAACGTTTTTAATACAAAAATCTAAATCAATAAAATGCAACAATTCAAAATTGATCAAGTTTTATGTTTGTAAAATGTGTAAAAACAAATTTAAATAAATAAAAATGCAACAAATTCAAAATTCAACCAGTTTTATCTTTGTAAAACGTTTAAAAACAAATTAAATCAATTAAAAATGCAACAATACAAAATCAATCAAGTTTTATGTTTGCAAAACTTGTAAATACAATTCTTAATTCAATAAAATGCAAAATTCAACCAGCTTTATGTTTGTAAAACTTGTAAAAACAAATCTAAATCAATAAAATGCAACAAATTCAAAATTCAACCAACTTTATCTTTATAAAACTTGTAAATACAATTCTTAATTTAATAAAAATGCAACAATCTTTAAACCAAATCCCATCACAGAGCATAACCCAACTTCTCCACCCAATTGAGACCCTCGATCGTCGTCGTCCTGGGCTTGTACTCGCATCCTATCCAATCCTGGTAGCCAAACTCCTGGAGCGCCTTAAAAACATAGCCGTAGTCCAGCTCCCCGGCCACGTCCGGCTCGTGGCGATGCGGCACCTGAGCGATTTGGAAATGCCCAATAAAGTTCTTGTACTCCTCGAGCGTCTTGGAAACATTTCCATGCAAATGCTGCAGGTGATAAATGTCAGCAAGGAGCTTCAGATTGTCGGCATTCACAGCTCCTAAAACGCCGGCAGCCTTCTCGTACGAGTTCATAAAGTAACCGGGAACGGCGTACTTGTTAATTGGTTCTATCACGCCGATCATCGAGCTCTCCCTCAAACTATCGGCGGCGATCTTCAGGTTGGACGTGTATGTGGCCGTGTAATCGCTCTCCCGGCCGTTGGGGGGCAGCAATCCAGCAGTTAGATGGATCTTCCCGCACTTGACCTGCTTGGCAAAGGAAATGGTGTTCGCCAGTTGCTGGCGGAACAAACTCTCGGCTCCCGGGACACTCGTGGAGCCGAAGCGCAGCTGGTCGCTGCTCTTGTCGAAGGCCAGGTTCACCAGGCTGACCACAATGCCCGTCTCCCGCACCGCCTCCACCACGGCGCTTGTTTCGCCCTCCGGATAAGGGATTTCTACGGCCCGGAAGCCGTTCTGGTGCGCCAAACGGATGCGTTCCGCGATCGTTGCCGCTCGCTCCGTGAACAGAAAGTTGAGGTTTGCTGCAAACTTGAGTGCGGTGGCCATCTTTTCTGGGTTCTGGGATCTGGGTTATCTCCTCCTGCGTTCGCTGTGTAAGTTTAACTGCGGGCAAACCGCGATTATTTGTACATATTATAGATAACTGCCGACTTTTTGTTAGTTTCAATGTCAAACAGTGTTGCCAGATCTGTATATGGCTCTCCCCCTAAAAGAGCTCAAAAAAGTTGAGAGTTCTTTTAGCCAGGTGGCAACGCCTTTGGATTTTAATTGCAAATGCAATTTCTGTATTAACTTTAGCTTGTTACCGCAATTATTTGTATATATTATATATAACTGCTCGTCTTTTTGTTAGTTTCAACTGCAAACAGTGTTGCCAGATGCAGAGTTTGCTCTCCCCCTAAAAAAGCTTAAGTAATTGAGAGTTATTTCAACCAGGTGGCAACGCCGCTTGTTCGAAAACAAAACCTTTGGAATTTAATTGCAAATACAATTTCTGTATTAACTTTAGCTTGTAACCGCGATTATTTGTATATTTAAGTATATAACTTGTTAGTTTCAATGTCAACCAGTGCTGCCAGATGCAGAGTTTGCTCTCCCCCTAAAAAAGCTCAAGCAATTGAGAGTTATTTCAACCAGGTGGCAACGCCGCTTGTTCGAAAACAAAACCTTTGGAATTTAATTGCAAATGTGCAATTTCTGTATTAATTTTACCTCGCAAACCACTTTTATTTGCCGCAAATTGTAGTCCAAGAAGCGTAGCATGCCCAGGAACACGGTGGCGGGCGGTGGGAACGCAGCCGGCGGCGAAGGCGCTGCCCCGGAGCCAAGTTCGCCCGTGCAAAAGGTGTGGAAGCCGGAATGTGAGTCAAAGTAAAGAAAGGAGAAGAAATTAGCAATTAATCTAATCTCTGGCAGTGTACAAGCTGCAGTTGGAGGCACCGGCACCCTGTCCCCTGCGCTGCCAGCGTACGCTGCCGCTGCCGCCGGCCAAAAGCACCGCCGAGGCCGTGGAGGCCAACAATGCGGCGTGTCGGTTGTACGGGTCCGAATACCACGGTTTGATGGGACATCTGGAGGCGGAGCAGCTGCTGGCGAATGCCCGCGACGGCAGCTATCTGGTGCGGCGCAGCCCGCAGTCCGACGGATATTACACGCTCAGTTTGCGCTTCAACAAGCTGCCGAAGCACTACAAGCTCCTCCACAAGCCGGGCGTCGGCCACTATCTGCGCGGTCAGGACAAGCGCTTCGACACGGTCCACGACATGGTGGCCGACGGACTCATTAACTTCCACATGCAGCTCCACGCCAGCCCCATTATCCAGCAGATCAATCAGCAGACGAGGAACTGCTACCAGCAGTCGCCGTACATGACGCTCAATGGCCGCAAGCTGAGGGCTTTGTCCAATGAAATGGGAGGCAAGGCGGCTCCAGCTGAGTCCAAGGAGGCTGCCAAGGGAACAGAGGAAGCTGTGGAGAAGCAGGAGACGCCCCTGCCAGCCTTGGATCCCATGCCTTTGGTCTACGAGAAGCTGCATCACTTCAAGGTGCGAGTTTCGTCTTTAAAAAGCTTTCCTTAATCTTTAAAAACTATTCTTAAATCTTTAAAAAGCTTTCTTAAGTATTTCTGAAATCTTTCTTAAGTCTTTCTTAAATCTTAACTCTTTCTTCAATCTTTCTTAAATCTTTCTTAACTCTTTCTTAAATCTTTCTCAAATCTTTCTTAAATCTTTCTCAAATCTTTCTTAAATCTTTCCTAAATCTTTCTTAAATATTTCTTAAATCATTCTTAAATCTTTCCTTAATCTTTTTCAAATCTTTCTCAAATCTTTCTTAAATCTTTCTTAACTCTTTCTTAAATCTTTCTCAAATCTTTCTTAAATCTTTCTTAACTCTTTCTTAAATCTTTCTCAAATCTTTCTTAAATCTTTCTTAAATCTTTCTTAACTCTTTCTTAAATCTTTAAAAACTATTCTTAAATCTTTAAAAAGCTTTTTAAATCTTTCCTAAATCTTTCTTCAATCTTTCTCAAATCTTTCTTAAATCTTTCTCAAATCTTTCTCAAATCTTTCTCAAATCTTTCTTAAATCTTTCTTCAATCTTTCTTAAATCTTTCTGAAATCTTTCTCAAATCTTTTTCAAATCTTTCTTAAATCTTTCTTAACTCTTTCTTAAATCTTTCTTAAATCTTTCTCAAATCTTTCTTAAATCTTTCTCAAATCTTTCTTAACTCTTTCTTAAATCTTTCTCAAATCTCCTTTAAATCTTTCTCAAATCTTTCTTAAGGCTTTCTTATTTCTCCCAAATCTTTCTTAAATCTTTAAAACCCTTTCTTAAATCTTTAAAAACTATTCTTAAACCTTTTTTAAATCTCGAAAACTCTCCCCTTTCAGGTGCACACCTTCAAGGGCCTCAATTGGTGCGAATTCTGCGCCAACTTCCTTTGGGGCTTCACCGCCCAAGGAGTCAAGTGCGAGGCGTGCGGCTTCGTGGCGCATTCGAAGTGCTCCGAGCTGGTGCCGCCCAAGTGTGTGCCGGATCTGAAGCGTATTCGCGGTGTCTTTGGCACCGATCTGACCACAATGGTGCAGCTGGAGCCGCATCATCTCATACCCTTTGTGGTGCGTCGCTGCGTGGAGGAGGTGGAGGCCAGGGGCATGCTGCAGGAGGGAATCTATCGAGTCTCGGGCTTTGCAGATGAAATTGAGGCCCTGAAGCTGGCCCTGGATCGGGATGGGGAGAAGACGGACATGTCGGAGACGACGTACGGCAATGTGAACGTTATAGCTGGCACTTTAAAGTTGTATCTTCGCCTGCTCCCCGTGCCTTTGATCACGTTCCAGGCGTATCCCAGCTTCATGGCCGCAGGACGTGAGTTTTAAACTATTTGCTAGTTGTTTTTAATTGAGTTTTGTTTCGTTTTTCAGGCAACAGCAAGCAGGCGGAGCAGCTGCAGCTGATGTCGGAGGCAGTGCGTCATTTGCCGCCGGCACACTACTCGTGTTTGCAATATATGTTGGAGCACCTGAAGCGGTGAATATAGAGATATTTTTTATATCTTTTTGAGCTCCTTTTTAATCCTTAAATCCCTAACTTACAGCGTGGCCTCTCATTATGCTGTGAACAAGATGAACGAACACAATTTGGCGACTGTCTTTGCTCCCACTTTGATTGCCACGCCGCAGCAGATGACGAACCTAACCGAGGAGATCTTCATGCTCTCCTCCTTGATAGCTCACTGCAAGACGATCTTTGCCAGAAACTGAGAGCCAGCGGAGGAGCAAGTCCTTAAAAGCACAGAAAACCTTAATCACACTTTGCCAAGCATATAAACTTTATATATTTTATATATTTAATATATTTATCCGATGATTCCGCCAAAAATTTAGCCTAAGATCAAAAGAGAAGATTTTAAAGCCTCTTTTTTATTTGAAATTCCAAAAAAATGAAGAGAAAAACTAAACTAAAAACATTGAATGTTGTAATTTACGAATTTAACGAATCTCGAAATATTTTTTAGAGCAAGTATTTTACCATAAAAATATCACAATAAATGTATTTAATTTATTTTTAGATTATAAAGCAAGATGTTTTTTTAGAGGTTTATGGAAAGGAATTGAAAGGTAAAGGATATATTATGAAACAAGAGTTTTTTTTTTAGGTTTTTATAAAGGAATTTAAAGTTAAAAGTTTGATTTTTAAGATGAAACAATAAGCTGTTAAGGAAATTTAAGAATTTCGCTGAAATTAAATGCATTTTTGTAGTAAATCTTTGAAAATTAACAAAGTTTTTGTAGATATTTAAAGAGTTACTGTAACTATCAAGGAATTGCTAATGAATTTAAGAAATATTTATGGAAATTCAAAGAAAAATAATAGATAATAAATAATAAGCAGGCTAAGTTACTCCTGTCACAGGACACCCTTAAATCTCGGGCCCCCTTTCCCAGTTTGAAAACAAACTCAAGCGATTCAAAGCAATATTTTTTTATAAACATTTCAATATTGTTTTGTTTTGTTTTCCATTTCGTTTTAATATTATCAACTGACTGCTTCAAGGACATGATGAAACAAAAGGGAGAGCATAAAGCACTGCCCTCGTCGCCGGGCTTGGCTGTCAGGATGCGTCCAGGACGCCCCAAGGCCGCGGAGGATCCCATCGAACAGAAGCTCAAGGAGGTGAAGGAGCACAAGCCGCACTTTGACGAAATGACGAGCTACATCAGCACGCTCCTCAAGCCCGTGGATTGCGCGACTTTAACTTTAAAATCTGCTCCCGTTCAGGAGACTTCCCCAGGCAAGGCTCCCTCACCGGGCAGGGCTTCCTCCCCGGACAGGACCTCATCGCCAGCGAAGCCCACTTCGCCGGCCAAGAGCTCCTTGCCAGCTGGGAGCTCTCTTCCTCCTCCAAAGCAGGATTCTAATTTGGAAGCCTCAACGAGTGGAAATTCTTCTAAGATGTGAGTTTCCTTTTGAATTTTCTTTTTAGTTTCCTTTTGAGTTTCTTTTAAGTTTCTTTTGAGTTTCTTTTGAGTTTCCTTTGAGTTTCTTTTGAGTTTCTTTTGGAGTTTCCTTTTGAGTTTCTTTTAAGTTTCTTTTGAGTTTCCTTTTGAGTTTCCTCTTAAAATTCTTTTGAGTTTCTTTTAAGTTTCCTTTTGAGTTTCCTTTTGAGTTTCATTTTGAGTTTCTTTTGAGTTTCTTTTGAGTTTCCTTTGAGTTTCTTTTGAGTTTTCTTTTAAAGTTCTTTTAAGTTTCTTTTTGAGTTTCCTTTTGAGTTTCCTTTTGAGTTTCATTTTGAGTTTCTTTTGAGTTTCTTTTGAGTTTCCTTTGAGTTTCTTTTGAGTTTCTTTTGAGTTTCTTTTGAGTTTCTTTTTTAAGTTTTTTTTTGAGTTTCTTTTGAGTTTCTTTTGAATTTTCCTTTTGAGTTTCCTTTTCAGTTTCTTTTTAAGTTTCTTTTAAGTTTCTTGTGTTTTCTTTTGAGTTTCTTTTAAGTTTCTTTTAAGTTTCTTTTCAGTTTCTTTTTATTTATTAAAAAACCTTTTACTGGTAAATTATTAATTTCTTTTTTTAACCTCTTTAATTGCTTCTTAATTTATAAATCTCTTTTTTTTCATTCTTTTACTTTCCTTTCAAGAAAATCAAACCTTTCGGAAATGCCTCTCCTTGGATCTTCAACCCCTTATCCTTCTAACGATCCCCTAAAGCTTCCTGGATCTCCAATCCTTAATCCTTTAGAACACATCCGCCAGGAGCAGTTCGTGTCTGCCACAATAATGCCACCGCCGCCGCCGCTGCCGCCCGCCGAGCTCATGGAAGCCGCCTCCGGAGTGGAAATGGTCAACACCTGGGAGTGCACGCAGGTGGATCCCGCTCTCGAGGAGGTCATGGTCGTGGCCAACGGAGTGACCATGTTCATACGCAATCCCGACGGCAGCTACGACCTGTACACCGGCCTCCAGCCGGCGGCGCCCGAGGCGGAGAATGCAAATGTCCGCGAGATAACCTTCAGCGACGGGCCGCTCGTTATCCTTACGCGCGACGACGAGGGGAAGCTCACCTACGATCCCGAGGACACCGTCGTCATCGACATTGCCGACAACAGTCTGTTTGTGCTCAACACCGAGGAGACCTCAAATGTTAATTAATTTCATTTAATATTTCATTAAGAAAACTTTAATAAAGGTAAAAAGCTGTACAAAAAGTAAAGTTTTTAATGAAACTTTTAACTTATTAAAATGTAAGTTTTTACATAAAACTTTTTAAAAATTTGAAGAAAATCTAATATTATTTAATTATTTCATTAACAAAACTTCAAAAAAGGCAAAAAATGTATTAAAATGTAAGTTTTTACATAAAACTTTTTAAAAATTTGAAGAAAATCTAATATTAATTCATTCTTTCATTAACAAAACTTGAATAAAGGCAAAAAAACTATAAAAATGTAAGTTTTTTTATACAACTTTTCAAATATTTGAAGAAAATTTATTATTAATGAATTCTTTCATGAATTAAACTTGAATAAAGGCAAAACAAACTATAAATAATGTAAATTTTTAAGTAAAAGTTTTCAAATATTTAAAGAAAATCTAAGATTAATTAATTATTTCATTAACAAAACTTAATTAAAAGCAGAAAACTATACAAAATGTAAGTTTTTAATAAAATTTTTCATGTATTGCAAGAAAATCTGTTCCGACAGTCTGGCAACCTTGTTCTGTCTATAAATAGTTTTCCTCGCTAGCGCCATCTATGTGTCGCATTTAAAACTGTATGGCAGAAAAATTGCCGGAAAATCTGTTATACTTGCAAGCAGATTTTTCTGTAGAAGGAAAATACATACATTTACATTTATATTTACATTTACAGCGTTTTTGCCAACAGGTGGAGCCACTGAATAATGTAGAAATTTGGAAATTGAGTAAAATTTTGGGTTTTTGAAATTTGTGCAATATTTTGTTGGTTTTTATAATTATAATATATGTTATAAGCCTTTAACGATGTTAAGGAATTATTTCCGATCCTATAAATTATATTTATTCTTGAAAAATAAATGTAGTAAATTTTTTAAAATTCTTTTAAGCGATTACATCGTCAAAAATAGTGAAAAATTAAACAAAATTTATATTTAAACATAAATATATTAAATTTAATATACTTATTTTTTTACCTAATAAAAACTATTATAGAAAAACTTTCCGAATTGAAATTAATGCATTTTTGGCTGAGTTATAATAAATTTTTATGAAAGAGTATAGAAACTTCGGTTTCCCGAATTTAGCTTCCTTTTTTGTTAGTTCTGATTTAAATCGATATTTTTATACGATAATATTTTTCTGTAAAATCTAAAATATTCAAATATCATAACTTACTGAAAGAAGCATTAGTTTTTAAGCTAGTTTTTATTCTGTTAATAAATTAGGATAATGAATTTTTTAATATTTTACCTAAATATCACAAATGTATTTATTTTATTTATAGATAATAAAAGAAGTTTATTTTTAAGGTTATTAGAAAGGAATTCAAAGGAAAAAGTTAGGTTTTTAAGATGTTAAAATAAGTAGTTGGAAAAATCTAAAAATTATGATGAAACCTAATGCACTTTTTTTTTAATTCTGTGCAAATTAAGAAAGTTTTTGTAAATATTTAAAGAGTTCCTGTAACTATCAAAGAATTGCTAAAGAATTTAATAAATATTTGTGGAAATGAAAGAAAATATTATTTAAATATTACAAATATAACAAACAACAAACAAATTTGATTTTAAATTATAAATTTTCCCTTATAAATTATTGTAAAATGGAATAAAACCTTTTTTCTAGCGGAAATGCTGGTTGGCTTGTTTGCAATTTAATTATTAATTAATTATTTAATTTTTAGGCACCCTAATTTATAAAAATATATAATATTTAAAACCCCAACTACAAAAAATAGTAAAAAACTCTCTATATTTTTTGTTTTTTAATATTCATTCATTTTATTTCATCTAACTTTCATATATAAGTATGGTTTTGCATGGTATGTGGATTTGTTGTGTGTTTTTGTTTTTATGTGTTTTGTATTTTTGTTAAATTACACAATTTGTAGTTACTTTCTTTTGTTTTTTGTTTATAAATCTGTGAATTATGCTCGACAAAAATAATATTAATAATAGTGGAAAAATAGCAGCGGGAGGCAGTGGAGATTTTTTGGGGATTTCCATTTTTATTATATTTATATATTTGATTGCGTTGATTGATTGATTTTTTATTTCTTTCTTTCTTTCTTCTTTTTTTTGGTATTATTTTTACAGCAAAAAAAAAAAACTTATTAAATTTAGGCAAAAAAAATTGGGAGTTTCTTAAATGATAAAAAAGCCTTCGTTGAGAGAAATGACGAATTAAAGTAAATCACATTTAGCATATTTTATATTTTAAAAATTTTCCTTTTGCTTAAATGCTATTATTTTTCGTGTCCGTGTGTGTGTGTGTGTGTGTGTGTGCTATTTATAAATAATTTCATATTTACATTAAAAAAAAAATAGTAAGTTTACATAAAGACAATATTTAGAATACAATATTTAGATTTATTTATTTTTATATTTAAATTAATTTTATGTGTGTGTGCGCCTTAGGTTTATGAAAAAAAATTGATTTTGTTTGATTGGTTTTTCTTTCTTTTTCTTTTTTTACGAGTTTGCATTAATTTGCATTAATTAATTAAATTGGTTTTAATTAATTTTAATGCTTAGAAAATGTTCATTGTGTTGCATTGCATTTTTAGAAGGGGGAAAAGGTTGAAGAAATTAAGGATTAAGGAGAGAGTTTGCTGTAGAGATTTGTTATAAACAAATACAAAATTTACACGAATTTAAGCTTAATTTTCTGTAAAAAAATCAGTTTTAAAAACTGTTAAAATTAAACTTGAATTTAAAATAATAATACAAAGCTTTAAGAACAAATATCCTTCAAAGAAAAATATTTCAAAATCAAGTTTTCAGAACTTTCTTTTAATTAATCTTAAAGGAGTTTCCCGCGCAAATTTCTCTTCTTTAATCTTAAAAGGATTTCCGAAATCTCCCTCGCAAACTCTCCCCGTTTTAATCCTTGTTTTATCTCCCCTTCCTTCCCCTCTTCTTTTATATTTTTTGTATATTTTTTTCGTTGCTTCGTTGTCCTTAGAACAACACATCGATGTACATGTTTCATCTGGTTGCACCGCTGCTGGTTGTGGCCTGCTCCTGCTTCACCTTGAGCAGCAGCTGCTCCTGGAGCCGCACCTCGTCGTCGTGATCGTCGCATATATCGATGTCCCCCTCGCCATCGGGATCGGGCTCGGCCTCTCCATCCTCTAAATCCCCATCATGATCCTTGTCCAGCTCCATGTCCTCTATGTCATCCTGCTCCTCATCCGGCTCCGACTCGGCAATTGTGACTGAGCCAGCAGCCGCTGCTGCTGCTGCTGCTGCAGCGTTGCGTGCATTTGCTGCAGCGGCCACGGCAGCAGCTGCTGCTGCAGCAGCCACGGCTGCCTCGGCATAACCGGCACCGTGATGGTGCATGTGCTGCAGTGCAGCGGCATGATGGTGATGGTGATGGTGATGTTGCTGCTGTTGAGCCTGAACCTGTTGCTGCTGCTGATGCTGCTGCTGCTGCTGTTGCGCTGCCGCCGCTGCTGCCTGTTGCTGCTGCAGCTGCTGCAGGTGATGCAGATGCTGCTGCTGGTTGTACGGATGGTGCGGCTGCGGTCCCTGCTGCTGCTGCTGCTGTCCCGCTCCCTGCGACTGTCCAAGGTGATCAGCTCCTCCAGCTCCAGACTGCTGCAAGTGCTGCTGCTGCTGCTGCTGCTGCTGCTGCTGCTGGTGATGGTGTGCTGCTGCTGCGGCGGCTGCTATGTGGGCGTGGGCCTGCGCCTGGGCATGGGCATGGCTGTGCTTGTGATGGTGATGGTGATGGTGGTGATGGTGATGCGGCCCCCCCTTCCCCGAGGCCGCCGGCGGCGGGGCGTCGAACAGGAGCCGCGAGATCGAGAAGCTGGAGATGGGCGAGTTGTGGGTGCTGCCCGCCGAGTAGCTAGTGTTGGTATCGTCCGACGTGGGCGTCTCCCTGTCGCTCTCGTCGCTCTTGAGCAGCTCCGCTGCCTCCAGGGACTTCTTGTGCATCCCCAGCAGCCACGGAGCCACCGACTCGTCCTCCTTGGCCGACTTGATGATGGTCTCCGGCAGAGGAAGAGAGTGCCTCACCATCGCCCCGTAGAGTCCGTATTCGGCCATCTTCGTGCTGTGCCCCCAGCACTTTTCCGTCTTGCGCCACTTGGCACGGCGGTTCTGGTACCAAACCTGGAAAGGTTTCAAGTAGAAGTTTCAATTAGTTTGGTTTATTGATTAATTAATAGAATTTCTAAAGTTATTATTAATTATTTGAAATATTTTTAGGGGTTTGTGCAACTCAATATGCAATTAAAGGGGATTGGAAATGCGTTACAGGGATAGAATGAAGGATCTGAGAGGGAAGAGTGGAGAGTCCTTAATTTTAGACAACTTTTTTGGGAAGTTGAAAAGCAGCTTAAAGTTTGTTTTACTAAAAATAAGTAAAGAACTCTTTCCTTTCTTTACTATTTTTCGTTTTACTAAATAAAAGTAAGGAACTCTTTTCTTTCTTCCTTGTTTCTTTTTAAATATCAAAGCTAAATATGGTTTAGTTTTATAAAACAATAAATATTTATAGATTTTAGATTTAGATTCATAAAACTATAAATATAATTACTTTTACAATACAATAATAAAAAACTTCAAGACTTTTGTTCATTTTTCAAGACTTTTGTTTACGAAATTAGCTCAAGAATATTTTGGTCTTCTTTTGACATTTTTTTGTTATTTTTTTGAAGTTGTTTCGGTTTTAAAATCTTGTAATTCCAGAATTTTAAGGCCTATGTTAAGATTTTAAATGTGGAATGCACAAAATTTTCAAGAAAAGATTTTATTTCTTTTATCAGTGAAGCAAGTGTTAATGCATTTTTATTTTTTACATTTTAAAAAGCATCAATATTTGATAGAAAAATATTTAAATAATTATTTCTCTACATTTTAAGCATATTATTTATTAATTTAATGTTTCCAAAGTTCAAGAAAATATATTCAAACTTAAAAATTAGTGGAAAAAACCCCTACGACATTTTTTATTGTTTCACTGATAAAAAAGTTCAAGACTTTTGTTCATTTTTCAAGACTTTTGGTTACGAAATTAGCTTAAGAATATTTTGGTCTTCTTTTGATATTTTTTTTTGTTATTTTTTGAAGTTGTTTTGAAGTTGTTTTTTGTTTTAAATGAAGTTTAAAATCTAGTAATTCCAGAATTTTAAAGTCCTTTATTAAGATGTTTGGTTTTATATGAAGATTTTATTTTAAGAATAAACAAAATCATGAAAGAAGATTTTATCAGTTAAAGAATTCATCTAATAATAAACAGAACTATTAAGAAATAATACTTGTTAAGTAATTATTTCAATTACAAAATGAATTGTAAAAACCAAGTTGTAAAGAAAGTTGAAAGAAAATTTTATTTATTATATAATTATAACTTATAACATAACTCAATTAAAAATAAACAAAACAATTATGAAAAAGTACTCATTAAGTAATTATTTCCATTACAAAATCAACCATGAAACCAAGTTATAAACTTCAACTTGTAAAGTTCGCTGCTGATTAATCGATTTTTTCCTTCAAGTCAAACAGAAATTAATTAAGAAATTATGTGGGAAGAGACATTGAGAGTTTATCTATTATATATTTTTCAGGGATTAAGCAGGACAATAACGATTACCAGACAAACAGCACCCAAAACTAATTAAATCAACGGGAAAAGGGGATTCTTTTCTTTTCAATTTCCAGTTTCCCCCTTTTCCAGTTTCCAAAAATCTCACAGACAACACTTGTCACGCATCCCCTAAAAACAACAAAAAAAAAAGTAGCAATTGAAACTCAAGTACTTATTAGTAACAACATTAACATTAACATTAAGGGAAATGCTGCCAGCCGACGCTCAACGCTCGACATTAAACGGTCAATTTTCAATTTTCGCCAGAGACAAGTTTTGCGTTTTTCCCCCCTCCGCTTTTCCCCGGGGACAACTTAATCTTCTGTTGTGAAAAGTTCAACTTTTCCCAGGGTTGCTCCTGCTGCCGCTGCTGCATGTGCCGCAATTCTCCAAGGACCATCAAGAGAGAGAGAGAGAGAGAGAGTCCCTTTTTAGCCACGCGGCCACGGCCTCTGTTATGTTTTTTTAGAATTCTTAAATTTTATTCCTCGGTGTGATGTCAACATTTGCATTTACAGTTGTTTGCCTTGTCTATTGTTGCACTCGGGAGAGACGCGAGAGACGCGAGAGAAGAGCAAAGTGGAAAGTGGAAACATGGCAAATTAAATCTGCTTGAGTTGACAACACTTAACACCCTCTCTCCTTCCATGCCTCTCTCCTTCTCTTCTTCTCTTATACCTCAAATGCTTGTACAGTGTACACTGTCCCAAGGGGGACACGGGGCACGGGGGGGTGTGTGTTTGGGCGGACAAACTCAATCAGTGTTGCTAATGCGCTGATTAATGACTTTTTAAAATGCGCCTG
This sequence comes from Drosophila watanabei, assembly GCA_008042575.1. Taxonomy (NCBI): domain Eukaryota; kingdom Metazoa; phylum Arthropoda; class Insecta; order Diptera; family Drosophilidae; genus Drosophila; species Drosophila watanabei. The sequence goes on along the minus strand of VNJS01012368.1, from coordinate 122,228 downwards.
GCGTGGCGACCGTGTGCGGCTATTTATGAAATTGGCACATTATTTAAATATTTTCGAAAGCATACTTTGGCAGAGGGTTAAGTATTTTAAATGTATAATTTATGCATTTTTATTATTTATATTTTAAAAAGCAGCATTGTTTGCTAGATAATAATGATGATAAATAATGATTTCTGTACATTTTAAGCATATTATTATCACAACTTTTATTTTTTATATTTAAAAAGCAGCATTATTTAATAGGAAAATATTTAAATAATAACTTCTTTTACATTATTTAAATATTTTGAAAGCATACTTTGGCAGAGGGTTAAGCAAAGGTTTATAAATATTAAAGTATTAAAATAATAAGTTATTTTACGTTTTAAGCATAATATTTCTATTTAATATTTCCAAAGACGAACTAAATATATTTAAAATAATAAGTTTTTATTTTTTATATTAAAATAGCATCATTATTTTATAGAAAAATATTTAAATATTAATTTCTGTACATTTTCAGCATATTATTTACTAATTTAATATATCCAAAGTTCAAGAAAATATATTTAAGCCATCAAAATTTGTAAAAAAAAATCCCCTTAGGCATTTTATGTTGTATTGTATTATATTTAAGAGTTATTATTTATTTTGTATTAAAATTTTATATAATTTTCAAGGAATTTAACACCTTTAAAAAAGCTTAATTTTTTATGTTCTTCAAGAAAAGCAAAGAAAAATTATTACAACCCCGTAAATACCCAAGAAAAATTTTATACCTCTAAATTTTAATTCAAGTCCTTTTAATTTTGTAATTCCTTATGTTCTTAAACTTTAATTCAAAGTAAAATATTTAATAACGCGGAAAAGGGAAGCACAGAGGTATGAAAAAAAAAAATGCAAATAGCAATTTGTTAAACGCTTTTGTTGCCAGCCATAACCTCTTTTGTTTAAATGTTAATTACATAATTATGCATAATCATTTTTAATTCCATTTTTTCCCCCTCTTTTGTGTGTGTGTGAGAGTGTGTGTGTGCGTGGATATTAACAGCTCATTAAAAGCGCAGGAGAAAAGAAAAAACAAAAGTGTATAATTAATGCAAGCGTTACAAACAAGGAGCAACAAAATTATGCAAAAATAGAAAACAAAACAAAAAATTACGTACAGATGGTGCAAGCGATTTGTAATTCGCAATTTCAGTTGCAGTTTTTTAGTGTTACATTTTAGCTATTACATTTAATGCCCTTTTTTTGTAACAAGATTTTAATTCGAAACTTGGAAAAACTCAAGGATAACCGGAATGTATCGAATAGATTGCTGGAAATAATTGATACTCCTTTTGTTTCCTTTTAATTGGGAGTTTTGAAATCTCGAGATTTCTGCTCAAGGATGCTCGAGAGACTCGGCAACTCTGCGCCGCTCTCTTCCTCCTCCTTTGATGTGTGCAAGTGCAACGATTTCCTTTGACAGTTTCTTTTGTGCTTGGAAAGTTGAGAACTTCGGTTGGAAGTGGCAATTTCCATGCAATTTTTTTAGGTAAATTCACACAATTTGAACATGCGGTGGAGTGCAATTTCTTTGCTCTTTTGCATTTAATGCATTTTGCGAAAAAAAGCACACTTTTCATTGTTTTTCGCTTAGCGATTGCATCAAATGGGTGTTCTCTTTGTTTTTGCCCTTTTTCGTAGGTAAATTAGCAGCGTAAAAGCTGCTTTCTCTCCTCCCACATAGGAGAAGCTGAAGAAGCATAAGAAGATGAGGAGAGAAGAAAGGGCCAAGCCAATTGCAAGACAAAAAAAAGAAATGCAGCTCTTAGCTTCGTCCTTGTCACACATACAAGCTAAGGCGACCAAACTGTCAAATCGAAGATGGAAAGAGAGTAAATAATTGCATTCCCAGAAATACAATTTATTAATTTACTCATACTGCAATTTAAGCGTATTATTTTTTTTTAGGAATTTAGAAATATGAAAAAGTAAGTTACATAATAAACAAAGCTTAGTGTTGTTTAAAAACAAGTTAAAACATATGCATACACCTTATCTTTGTCTTGCGGCAATGTTTCGATTTTGACGACTTTGTCGCCTGGCTGACTTTTGACAGTGGCTACATTTTTGGCAACTTCCAATTTCCAAAACGCCGCTCCAAAAAATCACCAAGACCATGGGAGAGCGAACGAAAGCAAAGCTTCTTTCCAGTGGCAAGTGTGCGAGCGAGAGAGACAAAACATGTTTGGCCATGTTTCTTTTTCTTCTCTTCAATGGGCAAAAATAAGCAAAAAATTAATAAAAAAAAAGGAAAAAAACGGGGGAGAAATGCACAAAAAGGAAATATACAGAACAGAAACACACACACAACGCACGCAAAAATGGAATGCAATTAAAAACGGCAGGCAAAAAAACACAAAAACCCAGGAAGAAGGGAGAGCGAAGCGAGAGCGAAAGAACTTTTAATGGTGGCTTCGATTTGCCGTTGTTTTTGCATTTGCATGGCTGCCGCTGCCGCTGCTATTCTCCCGCCTCCCGTCTTTGCCCACTTCCCGTTTCCTCTTTCGGCTTCCCATCCTTGTAGTACTGCTAATGATTGCCTCTACCCCTCTTCGCTCTTTCTCGCCTCCTCCTGCCCGCCTTCTCTCTCTACCGATTCCCGAGCGGCTTTTTTCAAGCTGTGCGCCATATTTGCACTTAATTTAAGTGTATTTGCATGTGTGTGTGTGTGTGTGTGTGCGTGTTTTGAGTTATTTGCGTGCGTTTTATATTTACTGCAGCTCTCCTCTTGTCCCCTTTCTCCCCCTTTTTTGTTGCTGCTGTTGTTGTTGTTGTTGCCTTTCAGCCAATTGTGCTTGTTAATTTGATTTTCGCACACATACACATACAGAGTGGCAGGCAGAGACACACACAAATAGCAGGATGCACTCAGAAAATGATTCATATGCACTCACACACACTCACGTGCTTGCAACGTGGCGCCATCTTGCGGCTTTTCAAGTGGTTAATGGCATAACGGGAGTTACGAATTGAGAATAAAGAAGAAAGGGGAGCACCTGCAAAATGGTCGATATCAGTGGAAAGAAAGCTTTATCATTAGCTTTATAATTCTTTAATTGGCTTTGTCATGACTATTGGGGAATTGCCTCTGTCTCTAATTGATATTTATTAGTTATTAAAATTGTTTATTGGGATTACAGAAAGTAAGTAAATTAAGTAATCAAGATTTTTATATTAAGAAATAATAGAGATGGGAAATGAATTGATTTTTTACTCGCTTACTTATCGATTAACATGTGCAAATTTGGAGCTAAAAATTAATAAAATGAAACAGAATGTATGATTTTAATGATTTTTAAAGCTCTTTAATTTATAAACCCTAAAATCTAATTGAAAGTTCTCATCAAATATTTTAAATCTTTGAATTTTGATAAATCCTAACCAAGAAAATGGCTAAATGAATTGGAAATATAAAGAAAATATATAAAAAATCGATATAGATTATCGAAGTTTCCAAAAAAACGTTGTAAATGGTTATACATTTAGTTTATACTCATTGAAATCTTTTAAAATTATAAGAAATTATAAATTATTAGTAACAAATGTGTCAAAGGGATGTTTTTAATTTTCTCTAATTCCTTTCTGTAGGTTATCGATATTTTTACGAAAGAAATATCGACATATGCACGATTTTAACTATTGTTCTTAATTATCACAAATTTTATTTATTTACTATTAGCATTTGAATCCTTGAAAATACTTTTCTTTGTTATGATTAACAGTATATTACAATGAATACTACGATAGTACTTTATTCTTATAAGATCCCATATAAAACCCTATAAAATCCTACGATGGTACTATATTCTTTTAAGATCCCATATAAAACACTATAAAACTCCCTTAAGTAGATGATATAATGTTAAAATCTTACTCTGACCCTTATTAGCGCCTTCGCTGCTTTTGAAAAGTTTAATTTGCAATTTTGAGGCTCACACCTCGTTGGCTCTTCTCTGCTTTTTATTGAATTTGCTTTTCTTGTGAGTTTCATTTTATTTTGTTTCTTTTTTTTTGAGTATTTCTTTTTGTTTTTGTATTTTTTTTTGGAGTGTCGGCGAGTGCCGGTTGCCACGTTTTCTTACTTCTGTTTCTGGTTTTTTTTTGTTTTGTTTCGCTACTTGGACGTTGTTGCAACTGCGATTGTGTTGCACTCGTAATTATGCAATCAGCGGAGGCCTCATTACGTGTGGCAACACTTGCCAACACCAGTTCCATTTTTCACTCCCCATTTCCAGTGTCTGGAATGGGAGAGGACTCGGAGCACGAAGGAAGAAAGGACTCCCCCTCGAATCAAAGACTATCCTGGCCTTTGATTGCAATCTTTACGAGTGCGGCCATAAAAAAGAAGAAGCCATAAAATGGAAGAAAGTCTAAAAAGGAGACCTGCGCATCCTCCGTCCGATTCTGCATTGCTACGTGATGGATCCCCAGTATCCTTTCCACAAAATAAACCCCAAAGCCGCATTCCAAAATGGAGAACAAGATTTACACAGATGTCAATCAAGGATTAGGAGAAATCCCAAAACAATCAATTCGGAAAAGGAAGCTAAGGATATTTTTAAACATTTCTATTTAAATTTTTGAAGTAATCAGCAACCAAAGGATATTTCTTCACATTTCTGTTGAAATTTTTGAAGTAATCAGCAACCAAAGGATATTCCTTCACATTTCTCTAAAAATTTCTTAAATAATCAGCAACCAAAGGATATTTCTTAACATTTCTGTTGAAATTTTTGAAGTAATCAGCAACCAAAGGATATTTTCTTAACATTTCTTTAAAAAATTTCCAAATAATCACCTGAATTCGATCCTCGGCGAGTCCCGTTTTCATCGACAGCAGCTCCCTGGCGCTCACATCCGGATAGTGGGCCTCCTTGAAGGCCTTCTCCAGCTCCTCCAGCTGGCTGCTGGTGAAGATCGTCCTTCCATGCCGCCGCTTGTTCTTCTTCTTGCCACCGGGACCGGTGCCACCAGGACCAACAAGGACATCGCCTGCGTGGGCGCCCAGCAAACCGCTGGGATTGCCACCAGGACCACCGCCGGCGGCAGCGGCAGCTCCAAGGAAGGCCGCCGCCTCGGCATGATGGACATGGGCGTGGGCGGCATGGGCATGCACATGGGCGTGGGCATGGGCATGGGCGTGGGCCTGGGCGTGGGCATGGTGGGCGTGGTGGGCGGCGGCCGCAGCAGCGGCATGATGATGAGCGGCGGCCGCGGCAGCCGCTGCATGCTGATGGGCGGCCAGAGCGGCCGAGGCCGAGTGATGCGGACCGGCACCGGCGGGTGAAGAGCGATTTGCCGAAGCAGAGTTACCACCGGAAACGGAGGAGCTGCTGCCGGAGGCACTGCCAGCTGGTCCCGACCCGGAGCTGGAACCAGGAACTCCCGATCCGCCAGCGGCAGCGCCATTACTCGTCGTGGGTGACCCGAGGTGACTCAAGCCATTGCTGGTGACTATCTGGTTCACACCTGATCCTCCAGATCCTCCAGTACCGGAGCCGGAGCCATTGCCATTGCCCGAGGAGTTGCTGTTCTTGCTGGGCGACTGCTCGTCGCCGCTGGCATTGGCCAGGCTGCTGGCGTACTCCTGACCACGGGCGGCCGCTTGTTCTGCGGGGGGAAAAAGAGGGGAAAAAAAAAGGATAAAAATTAGAATAATGTGTGGATGGACAGGGGCGTACTTAAGACTTATTTAGAGGGGTTTATAAGATATAGAAAAGTTAGTAAAGAATTCAAATAAAAATACCTTACAAACTTAAAACTAACTTTAAAATAAATTTATCATCAATATAAGTATATCATTATTTTGGCTCTTTTATTAACTTTAAGTTTAGACAATTTAGTACATTTTTAGTACGCATTTCGTGCACGTTTCGTACACATTTGGTACACATTTAGTACCAGGATTTCTATAAATTTTTCTTTAAAATGTATAATTACTAAAGCTCACTTTAAAATATTTAAATTTCAGTTTTAGTACAGAATTAGTACACATTACACATTCTGCAGAATTTCTATAAATTTTTCTGTAAGCTGTATAATTCCAAAAGCTTACTTTAAGATATTTAACATTGAGCTTAGACCATTTAGTACAGATTTAGTACGCATTTAGTACTTTTTTCTGCTGAAGTTCTATAAATTTTTCTATGAACTATATAATACCTAAAGCTTACTCTAAAATATATATATTATTATCGAATTTATTTAGTCTAAAAGTCTAAATTTTTAAACCATTTATAACAGTTATCTATTTCTATAAATTTTTCTATGAATTGTATAATTCGAAAAACTTACTTTAAAATATATCTTCTATTATCAGAATAATTTAATCAAAATTTTAACACCATTTATAACAGTTTTTGATCCTTTTTTAGGGCGTCTCTTATATAAATTTGAATGCATGAATAATTTATAATGAATGAATAAATTGTATAATTATAATAATAACGTACTCTAAAATATATACTATTTTATTTAGAATACATTTAGTCCAAGTCTAAATTTTTACACCATTTATAACACTTTTTGACCCTTTTTTTGGGACGCCTCTTTCTCTTTCTCGAATTCCTGGCGCTCGCTAAACACATGTCGTTGGATGTGCTCTCCCTCCTTTCCCGAATCCCGAACCTAATCCCTGTCTCAATCCTATTTCCTTTAAATGCCAGACAAAGGAGATATTCGAGCCACCACTAACACCACCACCATTGACATCGACATCAGCATAAAAAGTTGATTTTTCGCACACGATAAAGCCGGCAGCTGGAAAATTGTTCCATGTGCCGTGTTCCTTATTTTTATCCTTCGGGAGCATTCAATTGAATGTCGCGCAGATTTTGACAAGTTGCCGGGATTCTTATTCAAATGTCAGCGAAGGGTTAACCCATGTTTCCATGTTTCCATGTTTGCACCTTCTTAGAAAATCGAGAAAATAGCAACACACTTACACACACACAAGCACAACAAATGTTTTCCTTTTGCCGAAAGGAGGCAAGCAGGACGAAAGAAAGGACGAATGTCGGTTTCGTGTGCGCGCTTTGTTTTGACAATTAGAGTGTTAGGGTGTTAAGTGGTTTAGCCCTTTTTTTTTTTTGGGTCTCAAATAAAACGGGAATCGGCTTAGGCGTGTCGACATTGGGCGTTCTATTGTGAGTGCCGATCCTTGAGGATAATAGCGATAATAAGGATAATTCCCTGCCCCCCGTATTTCGGTTGGTTCCTGGTTTCCGGCCATCTAATTTGACCAATATTGGTCCTCGATCCGATTACACTTTGTATTATTAGGAAAGATATTAAGGGGATTTTTAGATAAGTCTTAAAATTCTCAAGTATGAATTCAGAGAGGAAGTGTTATACTAAATATTTATTTATTAATATATTTTGTTTCACGATCTGATTATACTTTGTACTATTTGGAAAGATATTAAAGGGGTTTTATGATAACTCTATAGAGTTTTTGCCTTAAAATTTCCAAGTACAAATTTAGAGAGGAAGTGTTATACTAATAATTTATTTATTTTTATATATTGGTTCACGATCTGAATACATTTTATTATTAGAAAAGATATTAAAGGGATTTTATTATTTATTTATGATAACTCTATAGAGTTCTTGTCTTAAAAATTCCCAACTACGAATTCAGAGAGGAACTGTTATACTTTATTATTATAATTTATTTATTTATATATATTGGTGCACGATCCGGAATATTAGAAAAGATATTAAAGAGATTTTAAGATAACTCTATATAGAGTTCTTCCCTTAAAAATTCCCAACTACGAATTTAGAGAGGAACTGTTATACTAAAATATAAACTTTTATAATTATTTTAGAGCGAAACTCTGTAAAATTTAATTATTATTAATTTATTATTTTATTTTTTTTTATATTAATTAATTATTTTTAATATTTTCACTAGTTTATATCTTTAGTTTAATTAATTATTTATTTAAAACCTAATCACAAGAAGAATGACCCCTTAAAGACCTCAAATCCCTCACAAAACTCTCCTCAGTAGATGAAACTCTGTTCAACTTTCCAACAAATTAGGCACATAACAAACTAATTTAACCCTACGCATCCTATTCAGACGTATATATACCCGATATATATATAAAAATATATGTAAATAGCTCGAGTTGTGCTCGTTTGAGCGTCGCTTTTATTGCCTGGCTACTTTGGCGGCATAATTAGACACACATCAATTAACAATTAGCTGGTCAGCGAACGACAGCTGACCACTGCTACCCCCGACCCCTCACTATTCCGGAATATATATACATATATATAGAGTCTGCTTTAAAAGCACTCGCACACTTATAAATAGCCATTATATTGCTACATCGGGTATATATATATATGTATGTATATATCGGAGAACGGTGATTGAAGCGGGGGAACTGGTGAGTGGTCAGCCACTTTGGTCAGCTATCGATGTCGTCTACACTGAGAAAAATGGGGTGTAATCTTAAGAAAGTAAAAAAAAACAAGTTAAAGCAGAAATTTAATTACTTTAAGTGCGATATAATAATGAAATTAAATATATTTTTTAAAGATGAATCTATCTATCTTTGAACTTATATTATTTAAAAATATTTTAAAAATTTCTTGAAAAAAACTAGTTTATAATTTAGAATTAAGATGGAATGTACTCTTAAGAAAGCAAAAATACATCATAACTTGGTACCTAAAAGGCAGAACTTTAACTGCAAGATAATAATGAAATTATTATATATTGAAAGATGAATATTATATTATATTATATTATTTAAAGATTTATCTATCTATTTCTTATCTTATATTATTAAGAGATTTTTAAAAATATCTTGGAAAAATCTAGTTTCTAAAATAATTTAGAATAAAGATCTCTTTAGAAAGTATATCTGAAGCAAAAATACAAGTAACTTGGTAACTATAAAGCAAAAAATATATAAAATAAAATATAATATTAAATAAAATAAATTACTGCTAGATAATATTATAATTAAATAGTAATTTAAAGAGATTTTTAAAATAACTTGGAACTTAAAAAAACAAAAATTCATGTAACCTGGTACCTAAAACACTGAAAATATGATTTAACTGCGAGATAATAGTATACCTAAATATTAATTAGAATAAATATTTAAAAAACCTCGAAAGAATCTAAATTATAATTTAAAATGAAGATGTTTTATAATAATAATAATATAATGCAATGAAGTTGGTTTATATAAATTTGTAAATAATATAATAATTATAATAATAATAATTATATAATTCAACAAAAAAATATATCAAGCAACTCCTTAAAAGCAAAATTTTTCAAACATTATTTCCCATATTTGAGAGTTAATAATTTTCATCTAATTTACAAACATTATTTCCCATATTTTTCATCTATAAAATTTCTCTCAGTGCTTTATCTCGTGCCTCTCGTCCAGCCTCGTCGTCGAGTTCAGTTCTGAGTTCCGTTCGGTTCGTCAACTAATTTAATTTGCTGGTCGGGCAAGTCAATCGGGGCATGAGTTTGCTTGATTTTCCCGTCATGCGATATTTTGTGGGACTCCCCTTTACCCTCTACCCTCTACCCTCTCGTTTCGCATTTTGCCATTTTCCTCATCCATTTTCCCCGAGTTTTCCTCTCTCTCTCTCGTTTTCCGCCTAAATTAATTTGATATGTAGTTCTTTCTTTCTGTCCGAGTGAAATGTACACCAGCCGACGAGTCCTTTTGTGTGTGCGTCTTGCAGATCCTTGGACATTGGGCCCATTGCCCATTGTGGCTCGATTAATTGTTCAATTAAGCAATATTTTGATCGAATGGCCTTTTGTTTTGTTCCGTGAATTTCATTAACTGACCAGCGAAGCGTGCTCACAAAATAATATGCCAATTTGTGGGTTCGATTATTGCCAATAATTGGGGGGGAAATTGGTTCAACTAAAAACTAAATTAAGCTTTGTAATATTTAAAAGGGAATTGTATATCTAATAAATAGATATTCTATCTATAAAACTATAATAATATAAAGTAATTTGGGGGGAAAATTCATCTAACTAAAAACTAAATTAAGGGAATTTTATATCTAATAAATATATATTATATCTACAAAGTCTTGACTTTTACAGCTCCAACTTATATTTACTGTTTTAATTTCTTTCTTCAGCTCCTGGGGGAGTCTTTATCCTTTCCCTAAATTCTCCTTTTTCCCCATTGAGTGAGTTAGATTTATGATTCCGACTTCCTTTGCACAAAACACAACTCGTCCTGATAAATGGCAGACGTCCAAGTAGCAGTTAAGGCTGAAACCCAGCCCACAAAAAAGGACCTAGGACGAAGGACCCCCCGCCAACAGACGAAATGTAAAATTACCAATAAAGTCAAATTGAAATTGCCAGACATATTAATAAAAGCCAAGAGGCAACCAACCACCGCCATTGCCAGGCTTCACCACCACCATTTGGGCATCAGGAGTAAACAGGACTCCAAGGGAACAGGATCTATGCCTTGTCTTCAGCCTCTTCTTAATGCCATTACACTGTTGGAAATTTTAGACTCAACTGGATATTAAATAGATAATAAAACTTGATAATTTATATAATTAATATACATTTTTCGGGTTAAAACTCTACCTTTAAGTTCCTGCAAATTTCTTGTAAACTTTTCCCTTTAAAACTTCTGCTGTAAGTCTTTGCTCTTAAAAGTATGCCACAGTTTTTGCTGAATAACTTCGTTATCTTACTTCATAGTCGGAGCTTGTTTTAACTTAATTTTTCTCCTTTTTATCTACAGATAATGTAACTTAATAACTTATATTATTTAATATAAATTTTTCCCATTGAAACTTTAGCTTTTATATAACTTAATAATTTCTAAAATTAATATAAATTTTTCCCCTTGAAACTTAAGCTTTAAGTTCCTGCTCTTAAAAGTATGCCACACTTTTAGCTGCATAACTTCGCTAGCTTTCTTCATAGTCGGTGCTTGTTTTTACCTTAATTTTTCTCCTATTTAACTCATTTTTTTTTGTAATATATTATTTTTTCCAGTGCAAGCCATTGCGTAGGCAAACGATTTAGTGTATGGGCCTCGCGAGTGCCACCAAACCGAGCTCCGGTGGCAAGTAGCAGATGAAGCAAACGGAAACCGACGTTCCCCCTTAGGCAACCTCTCTCTCTCTCTTTCCCCTCTTACCTAGGATTTATATTTTTTCCCCTTCTCTCAGCTTCTCTTCTTACTTTTTTTGCCTTGCTTTTAATTTTATTTTCACCGCCGAGAGCGGGGGAAAAAAAGAGAGAAGAAGGAAAATTTCTGTTGACAGGAAATACACTCGAAATTGGCAATTTTGCATTTACGTTAATAATACTCGAGCGTATTTACTACTTACACTTACAGGGGGGAAGGGAAAAGTAAAGGGGGGGGGGGGGGGGGGGGGGGTAGGAAAAGTGTTCTGTCTAGGCGGAAAAATGGGGACAAGGCGCGTTGGGTGGGTTTTTTCTCGATTATTTTCAATGGTTTTTCTTGCTTATTTTCTGGCTTTTTTTCATGCTTTCTTTTCTTGCATTTTTTTTCGCTTGTATTTTCTTTTTTTTTGTATTTTTTTTGGTTGGTTTTGGTACCAAAAAAAAGCCTTAAGAAGGGGGTGGTTTTATGGGGGGGCTCCTTTGGGGGTTGGCTCGGCGCAGAAAGACGAGAGGCAAGTATAGAGCTGAGCCAATATGACGCGCAATTATTTGTAATGGAGACGTAAATAAGTTGAAGAAGCAAAGTGGCAAAAGGAAAAATGGCAAAGGAAGGGAGCTAAGAGGAGAAAGGGGGAGGTAGGGAGGCAGTGGGTGGAGGGGGAGGCTTTCAGTGGGTGGTTTTGACCAACTTGTTAGTTGTAACACAACGCAGAGCTCAGCGCACGTTGCCTTTTGTTTTTCGGGGTTGCTTTTTCTTGTGTGTCTCCCAAAAATGTTCGTTGGGTGGTTGAAAAGACACCGAAAATTTTACGGTGGGGTTTCCACCAGTGGGTGGCCTTGGTGGGTGGTTTGGGCGGCTGGTTGGGGGTGGTGTTAAGTGCGGGTGCGAGTGGACGTCCCGCAGTTAGCTCGTTAACTCGATTTGCGCCACGTTGCTATTGCTTTTCTCTTCTTTCTCCTCCTTTCCCCCTTTTCCCCTATTGCCTTTGCTGTTGTAATAAATACGAAAAGGCGTTGTTTTTCAAAGATGGCGGATGGTGCGTGTGCGTGTGTGTGTGTGTGGAGGGGTGTGAGAGCGGGACAGACAGACAAATGAAAGTTTTCACTTCAAAAACCAAAAAAGGATTTAAAGGAGAAACTTAATTAGTGCAAGGGGTTTATTTTTTGCTAATAAATTTAAAAAATTTGTATAAAAGTTATGAAATAAAATTATTCAAATTTTTAATAAAAAAAGGTAATAATTTTATAAGAAAGCTATGAAAAATTATTATTTAAGTTTGTAATACAACAAAATTAAATAAAAATATGATATCTAATCAAATGATAAAATGCAAATATAAATAAAAATGAAAGAATAATTGTTTTAAAATGTAGAAATATTAGTTATATGTATTGTATGCCTGCATTAATTTAACACTGCGAATAATGAGCAAAATTACAAATTTTAAATGTTTTACTTTGCAATTTTGTATTTCTTATAATTTGTAAAATTTTGTGGAATTCGCATTTTGTATCATTTTTTAAATTCATTTTTTTTTTTATTTCGTATGTCTTATAATTTCTTAGATTTATTTTTTTGTAATTTTTGCTTTATGAATTATTAGTTTTATGTATTGTTAGCTTGAATTAATTTATTACACCGAAAAGTTTACAAAAATTGCAAATTTTAAATGTTTCAGCTTTGAGTTTTGTATTTTTAATAAATTCTTAAATTTATTTTTCTTATTTATGCTTCATGAATATCCTGATTGGATAATTGAATTAATTTATCGCAGCAAAAAGTGAGAAAATTTTCCAATTTTAAATATTGTAGTTTGCATTTTTGTATTTCTTAGACTTTTATAAATTTATTTTTTAGATTATTTCTTTATAAATATCCCTATAGGACCTACTTTTTGTATAAAGACTGAGTTTTATTTATATTAACTTCTCAAAGTTAAGAATTTTAAGTTTTCAAGGGCTTTTATAATTCCTTCACAATGAAATGAAATTAAATAGGTTTTAACCAGCGTTATCCCAGAATCTTAGCTAAATAACCTTATAAGACTTATTCTTCCCACTGATATTTCGTTGTATTTATATTTTATATAATTTATTATTATTATAAAATTTGCCACAACCAAGATTTTAAAATAAAACCTCAGATGGTACTCATAGTTCCCAAGTGTGTTTTTTAAAATCAAATTAATTTGAACAAAAATTTTAAATAGGTTTCAAGTTCAAGTAACCTTTGATCTTACCTTTTAAGGAACATTGGTATTAGAATGTCACCAACTTCTATATTTTTTATATATATTTAAACTAAATTTAGGAAACTTTTCAAAAAAATTCATAAGAAACAATCCTTATATATAAGCTATATAATTCCCCTGATTCTTGGCTTATCCTTTAGCATTTGCATACAACTCTGACTGCATTTGCTGTTTTTCCTTTTCAGAGGCAACAATCAGGCAATGACAATTGAAAAGGAAAAGCGCTGCTTTTCTGGTGGAAAATCAGGGGGGAAAAAGGGGGAGCTTGGATGAGTGTTGTGGAGCCGCGGGCTTTTCCCCGGTTTACGGTTTTGTGTTACGCTTATTTTCCAATTTCGACTCAGCTTCTTTTTTTTTGTTTTTCTCTTGTTTTTTTTCTCTCTTTTTTTTTTGTTTTTTTCTCGTTTTTTTTGTTATTCTCCTTTTTTTTTAGCTTTGCAACCATTGATTTTCCTTAACTGTGCTTAAATTTGCTTACTTGCCTTGAAAACCAGACGACGGCAACGACGACAGCGAATTTTCCTACATTTTCCCCCCTCCCCCCCGCACAACCACTTGACGCATTGTTGTTGTGTATTGTATTTCGATTTTCAAGCTGATTTTCTTCTGCCTTTTCCCCCTACACTCCCCCCTCTCTGTGTGTGTGTATTGTGTGTGTGTTTGAGAGCTTTTCCGAAAGGGAGCGCGCAGTGAAGCCTGAATGAAATAATTGGGTAGTTAGTGCGATTTTTCCTTTTCCCTTCGCAGTTTTCCTTTTCGCTTCTTCTGCCGCTTCTCGCATTTTGCATTCTTTCCGCTTTTAATTTATTTATACGCCCGACACTTGAGGCAGGTGCTTTCCCCCCCCGCATTTCCCAACCTATTTTCCTCCTCCTCTGCCTCTGAAACTGCGCACAAAACGCTTTTCCTCGGGCTTTTCCTTTATAATTAGACATTATTTCGCCTTCAGTTGGCCTCCTCTTGTTCTTGCTCGACAAAAGTGGGCGTGGCAAACGACTTTAGGTGGCTATTAGCTAATGAAATGCAGGCGGGAATGGTGTATATATATCTGTATATATATATATATATATATCTATATGTATGATGTAGTTTGAGGTATATAAAAGCAGTCAATGAAGGAGAAAATTGTGTTATTTAGCTCCGTAGATTTTGGGGCTTATGAAATATAATAATAAATAAATTAATAGATTTATCATTAAATAATATTTATAAATAATATTTTGCATTAAAAAGAAACTCATAAAAACAAGTGTGGAGTCAGGAAAAATGTCAGGAAGTCAGGATAATGGATAATAAGCAAATATTACTTATTAAAGTACATAATATTTCTAATAATAAAAAGGGAGTAAATATAAACAATAAATAATATTTATCTAAAACATAATATATGATATTTGTTTACCAAAGAAGAATTAAATTAAAAAATTGCATATTTCCCATGATAATTATTAGAAATTCATATTATTTCAAGACTTTATTTACTATTTCTATCATTTTAAAATGCAGATTAAAGGTTTACTTCACAAAAATGCATTAAAAACCCTTCATAACATTATTTTATATTCATATATTTATATTAAAATAATTGTATTATATCCAATTATATTAAATTATTTTTTATTAATATATTAAAATGAAGCAAAGTTCTTTTAAAGTTAATTTCTTTTATATTTTATTTTTTTAACATATTTATTCAGGATATCATAATGATTATAACAGTATTATAACTTGTATTTTTATACCAATTTTAGACTGAAAAATATTCTCTTTCATTAAACACTTTATATACTTCGATTTTCCAATACAATCAATACCAATAAAGGTAACTCTTTTAGCCAAATTCTGGTTAACATTTCAGATAAACATTTTCCCCAAATTTTCTATGCTTTCTTTTGTTTCTTGTTTTTCCTTTTTTTTTAGAAGTTACTGGAATCAGAAAACCAAGCAAATTGTAGGTTTCACTTTTGTAAAATTCATTTGGCCATAAAAACAGGACCAGAAACCGGGTTCCAGAGCCGTTAGCCTTTAGGTGATGAGATGGCTTGAACGTTGTTCCCATTTAAATGGGCTCAAAAAACGAGCCCCGAAAACGAGCCCAAAAGCAACCCTTTTTGTGGTCTGTCCAACGTTTTACAACACTGTAAATGCTGTGCGGAAATAGCGGTAAATATAAAAATACACACACACAGAGCAAGAAGGGTGTTAAAGGGTGTGCTCAAATATTTATTAACCCATCAACACATGCGGAAGTTTTTCCGGTGCCGAAAACTTTGTAGCAAACAGGACACCCCACCGAAGGATACGACCAATCCCATCCCCCTTACGACACACACATGCAGGATGTGTGTGTTTTTGGTGGTAACAAATTCGTGTTGCGTTGCAAATTGCTGTCAACAGGGAAATTAATAAAAAAGTCAAACGCCTTTTAAAGCCAACACGCAACACCCTCGCTTTTTGGCTAAGATCGTCAAATAAAACAAGGACCAAGGACCAAGGACCTTCCCCGGCTGTGTAATAAAATGGATTAACACGTTTAATATTCAATTTGCGTTGCAAAACACACACACACAAAACGCCGCAAGTACGTAATTTTGGGTATTTGCGTATTTTGAGTGCGTGTCCTGGAGAGGCAAAAAGGACTCGCTCTATGTATATAAATCTATTTTTTTGTGACTCTAAGTGGTCTAAACTGTTGGCCCAGGGTAATGGCTAATTGAAAATGGGAAAATTGTATTGAAATTTAGATTGTTTTAGCTTTCTTTCGATGATTTCCGAATTTTTGGTACTTCGAGCCGGATCTTTTTGAAGTAATTTCAATTCCTTTTTTTAATTTCTTTTCACATTCTTTAAATACTTTCCCATAAACCTTCTAATGAATCAGCTTATTGGCTCGACTCTTTCCTTTTTTTGTGTGGATTTTGAATTTCAACTAACTGGAAAGTCTAAAAAGTTGTCCATCAATGCACTTGGCCCCAAAATGCTGAAAGCTGAATGCTGGATACCGGAGGCTTAACTGCAAAATCATGCAGAAAATGCTTGAAACTGGTAAGGATTTTAGAGTTAAACTGGCGAACAAAGCCACTTAACTGATGCGCTGACTAGCCTTGTAGGATTTTATGGCCAAGCTCCAATCTTGCTTCTTTCATCATCATCTCAGGAGAGGACAGTGACTAGTCTCGGACTCAGACTCGAACTCGAAGCTGGAAAATCTGTGTGTTTACACGCCGCCCGCTCGAGTGCTTCCTAGGAAAATGACGACGATTGCAACCAGAGTTGCCTGAAGTGGTTTGAGAAAAGACGAGAGACGAAGTGCATTTGGCTGATCATGCAGCTGGCAAGGAGTTGGAGTTGGAGGAGACTCCCTTCAATGCCTGCCACTTGTTGTCATCAATTTTTTTCTCTGTGTTTATCCAGCGGGGCCACTTGCCGTTCGGTTGCACTTCCCTGGAAGTTGCCCATCTTCTTTTTTTGGGAAAAACCCACAACAAGTATCATCATCATACATTCCTCTATATTTATTTTCGTTTCTGTCTCGTTTCTCTTTTCGTTGAAACCCAAACTTGTAGTTTTCTAATTAAAAAATTATTTGGAAAATAATAGCTTCCCTTCTGTACTTTTTGACCGACTCATTGTCACATAATTAACACTTGATATAGCAATTACCAGTTCGGTTTTTTTCGGTTAGTTTCCCTCCAGTTTTTCCTGCCTTTGTTTGGTTGGAAAATGTGCGAAAAACTATCAAATTTCTATTGGCAGGAAATGTGCAAGGATTTCGTATCGGAAGTGCGTCCTGGCTGGAACACAATTATATCGCTTCAGCCTCATCTTTTTCGTTTGGTTTCCTTTTTTTTGGGGGGAAAAATCTTGAGATTATTATCAAGATTGCTGCTATTTTTTTGTGGTTTTCTTTATTCTTTTTTTTATGCATTTATTTATTCCCTTTTTTGTGGTAATTATGGGAGGAATTACCGAAATTGGTGCGATTGATTTTCAGTTGGAAAAAGGACACGCGCGACAAGGCAATAATTAATTTTTTAATGAAGAATAGTCTTTGGAAATATTCTAAAATATTTAGTATTAATTTGGTATTTAAAAGAAATAAATAAATAAATAAAATAAATACAAAAACACCTCAAACTTAGCTTGAATAATTTTTTTGGTAACAAAATAAATACAGAACCCTTGATATTATTTTTTTTAGAGAAGAAATAAGTTAAAATTAAGACATTTCAAAAGGCTTTCCTAATATTTATTTTAAGAACAAATTTATAAGAATTTAATGTCTTGCTTTAGTGACTAAAAAGTCCCAAGAAATTTATTAAAAATACAAAGAATAAAAAATGGAAGAAAGAAGTTTAAATTAATGTATTTAATAAAGTTTCCTTAATATTCTTCTATTTACAAAGATGTAAAAATTAGATGCCTTGCTGGAGTGACTATAAAATCTCAAGAAATCTATTAATAATTGTAAAATCAAACCCTAAATGATTAACTTTAATTTTAAAAGTTCTTAATCATTTTGTAAATGAGGCTAAACACTCATTCCACACGTTCTGTGATAAACTTTACTATTTTTTTTATTTGCTGTGAAGGGAAACCCAATTAGGGAAACCAATTTGTCTGCAATTATTTGCCATTAAGACAAAATCCACTTTGCTAAGAGAGAGAGAGAGACTCCTAACCATGACTAACACAATGGCCAAGAAAAGAAGAAGAGCTGACAACGAAATGGCCAAAAAGAACACAACTCATCGAGAACCAGATGTGTGAAGAAAAATAATAACAACAAAAGATTGTGAAAAAAAAGACAGAAAAGAAAGCAAACTAGTTTGATGTTCATTTTACACAAAAGGACACGAACATACGCCAAAAAGGATCTCAAGAGAGAGCGAGTCCCGGGTAAATATTTATTAAAGTCGAGGTGAAAGGACACCGGGCTCTCTCTCCTCAATGGCCACTCAAATTAAGGCTAACAACGTGCAGCAAAGTAGCAATTTTCCTCGAGAAAAAGAAGAAATTGAAAGGATGCTCTGCTCCTGCGGTTAACCACTCAAGTCGATTTATTTTGTACACAATTTCCTTCAAAAACTAACGCCCCGTGTCCCCGTGATCCAGGATCATCGCAAGGAGCAAGGAGGAAAAAAAAAACGGACACGATGCGCCGTTTGTTGCCTTTTTTACAGCTCACAGGAGCTGCTCCTTGGTGCCCCGGGCTCATGCTCCTGCTGCTCCTGCTGCTCCTTCTTGTCCTGCTGTTGTTGTGCAAACAAAGTGCGAACGGACCTTTCGGCAAATAGACCGAAGGATAAGCAGGAGCCAGGACCTAGACCTGGTCATAAGCATGACTAACAAGAACAGGGTCCTGCAACAAGGATAGCAAAAAGAGATGCACAAGTGGGCAGAGAGAGAAAAATTCGAGGGGAAAAGGAGAGGAAAATATTAAATATAAAATATAAATAAAATATAAATATTAAGAAGGATAATTATAAAGAATTTCTAGATACTTTTTAGAAAATAAATATAGAAAATATATATAAGAAAACCTTTTAAAATCTTTTAAAAAATTTTTTTATTTCTTGAACATTTTCCTTGCTAGATATTTTTTAATCTAACAAATATCTTTATCCTTTCTCCCTGTGTATCTACCAGATAAAGACCAAGTGGCTGGCAACAGCTCCCGGAAAGGTCAACAGTGACAATGACAATGACAATGGCGGAATGACTGAATGACAAAAAACCGAAGAAACCGAAACGAAGGAACCAAAAACCACACAACGGAATGACGACGACAAATAAACAGATGTAAAGTGTGAAAATTTAACAAATTAAGTGCGTGTAACTCTCGGATACAATTGTATCTGTATCTGTATCTGCAACGTGTGGCAATTCAGGTGAAAATCCCAAGTGTGTGTGCGAGTGTGTGTGTGGGGGCGTGGCTATTTTAAGCTGTGAAAATTTGTGATCTGGTGTAAAGAACATGTGTGAGAAGAACAACACCTCAAGAATAATATTGCCACAAAGTAAACAACTTAAAATGTGGCCAAGGAAATGTGTGGTCAAAAGGGGCTCTTGAAATAATAATAATAAAGATTTTTAAGTTATAATTTTACTAGAATTTTAAATAAAGGAAATGAAAAGCAATTTGACAATTTAATAAGAAATTTTTAGTAAAGAATAAAAGAAGATTTAATAAGATAATTTATATCAAAACAATATAAGAATTTATTTAAAATTAATAATGAAATTTTTAAGGGGAAATTTATAGTAAAAGAAGGGATTTTTAAGTAATAATTTTGTGTTGAATTTAAAATGAAGAAAATGTAAAGCAAATTATGAATATGATATTTATTTAGCAATTTAAAAAGGATTTTTAAAGAAACAATAAAGGGAATTAATCAATATTTAAATGATAATTTGTATAATAATTATATAAGAATTTATTTTAAATTATTAATTTAATTTTTAGTGGGAAATTTATAAAGAAAGAAGAGTTATATATAATATGCTTTAAGTAATCCTTTTAAAAAGAAATTTTTAAAGAAACAATAAGGAAAATTATTCAATATTTAAAAGATAATTTGTATAATAATTATATAAGAAATTCTTTTAAATTAATAACTTAATTTTTAGTAGAAAATTTATAGAGAAAGAGGAGATATATATTATTATTATCCTGTTCCCTGAAGTCCACCGGTTATCGTTTTATTTTATTATTATTTTATTATTTTTTTTTAATGGATGCTCGTGCCAAGTGGAGTTTGCTAATTTCACAGAAAATTATGCGCTTAATTAGCGATACACACACAGATATATATATATATACACAGACACACAGACACACAGATACTGAAATCGTGCCCCGAGTGAAGTGTGTGTGAGATTTCACACTTTGCTGACAGGACGGCTGCCGCCGCGCCCCTTTATTCATACGTCCCGACCTCCTCCTCGGCCTTCTCTTCCAGCTTAAAAGCTCACTGAGCGAAAAATCATAAGCTAACATTATTTTTCAGATTAGTTTAGAATATAAATACTAAAAATATTTACTTATTTTCTCAGATAAAGCTCTCCAAGTAAAGGAATATATATTTTAAAAGCTTTTGGAACTTAATTTATAACATTTAGTGTTGAAAAAGCGCTAAAAAAGAGTATTTTAAATTATTTGAAACAATACTTAGTCAAGCAATCAAATAATTTGTAATGGAACAATACAAAACTTGTATCTTCTGTGAGCAAAAAATATGAAAAACTCCTTAAGTAAAGGAATATGTATTTTTAAAGCTTTTGGAAATTAATTTAAATTCTAATTTAGTGTTGTAAAAGAGCGAAAAAAGTGTTTTAAATATTTAAAAACAATACTTGGTAAGTAATTATGCAAAACTTGTATTTTCTGTGGGTAAAAAATACGAAAAACCAAATACTAAGTAGACGTCTTCTATCTATCACTTCTTTTTTTACATTTAAGATTCCTAAGACCTGTTTTTTTTCTGCCAGTGTACTCGTATTATTAATAAGCTCGGACCGGCAACCCTCCCCTTTGGCCGTGTGCTTAATCGTGTCGCTTCATTGTTTTAACTCCGATGAGAGGACGCAACTCAATTGCTCGACTCAACCCCTTTGAGCTTATTAGTTGCGCCTACGGGTGGGCACAGGACGCAGGGACAGAGGACACAGGACACAGGGACAGAGGACAGAGGACACAGGACACAGGACACAGGGAAGCTGGATGCGAAGGAATCGCTGTACAGAGTTTAGAACACGGATTATGAATATATATGCGGAGAATACGGAGACAGATGCGGTTGCCACTTGGCTGCACCCGTTCAGATGCAGATGCAGCAGCACAGAGAGAGAGAGGGAGAGAGAGAGGGAGAGAGGGTCCTTTCCGTGAGTAATTAGCCTCCTGCTTTATTTATTTTTTTTTTGCGCCTTTGTGACGCCCCATTCGAGGCAAGTCACTTGCAAAGTGCAGCTAAAATATGCTTTCGAAAAAAGCCACCGATTTTATGCAAGACAATGGTAGTTGAGGGAACTGAGGAAAGAAGGATATATGTATCCTGAAGGATTCTAAAAAATAAGTTGGAGATATAAAAATAAATAATAGTGGGAACAAGAATCGCAAGAGGTACTTGTATAGGTTAATGTTGTAAAATAATTGGGAACTTATTAAGCTTTTAAATCTTGTATTCAAATTGTATCAATTATATCTCTATATCGAAAAAGGTTTAAGAAATTTGAATTTTTAACTTGTAATTTACTTAATCCCTAATTTTTTTTAAATGCTGCGGTATTAAGAATATTTTAAAGATAGAAATATTTGTAATTACTCAAATAATATAATTATAAAATATATATCGAACTTCTTTCATCTTCATAAGCAGGGGAAACCAACTAACAATTTAAGTATGGATAATACCAAACAATATCAAAAATCATCTTTATAAGGTTTATAAAATATGAGATATGATATTTTTTATAATTTATTTAGGAAAAACCCTGTGATAATTTGTATGTATATTAAAAAATGCAGTTATATGCTTCACTTTATAATCAATTGCAAGTACTTAATTTTATTAAATATATTTTTCACCAATAAAACTTATTAAAAGAAATTTTAATTGGTTTATTAATTAGAAATGTTTCATTTAAAAATTAATTAATAACGTCTGATAGCTATCTGATAAATATAAATAAATTCTTAGTGCTTAAAAAATATAATATGATAAATCTATAAAGAGAAATATTTTCTATCTATTAATTCCACATTTTGCTACATATAATTGCCTTTTTTGAAAGCGATGCCTTTATATAAATAAGTAAACTTCTGTATTACTACTATTTAAATTCAAAATTTTAAGAAAATACCCACATTACTAAGTTCACTTGTATGAATTAACATTTAATATTTATAAATATTTAAATATTCTTTATAAGATTTATGACATTATATATAATACTTTTAAAATATATTAGGAACTTGTAAAGTTATATTGAAAGCAAGGTCTAATATGGCTTCAAGCTTAAATATATCTAAAAATCTTTGAAAATTAACTTAGATTAAAAAATTCTGGATCCTTTTCGAATATTCATTAATCAGTTTTATTTTGAAGATACTCCTTAAAATATTTATTTATCTAGCAAATACCTTCAAAATATTAGTTAACAAAATAACTTTTATTTTAAGAACAATTCTAACTAACAGACCTAAAGCTTAGTAACTGATTTACAACCTAATCCTTTGTCAAGTAATTGGACTTCTTTTGAGATAAAAGTCTTAGTTTTTGATATGATTTTTAAATAAATCTGATCACCGGACTCACCTGCAAACTGAGCGCCAAAATGCTGCTGAAAGTGCCCCCGGAACTCGTGGGGCGTGCTGAAGCCGGGCGGCAGGAAGCCCCTCAGATAGGCGGCCGCCGCCAGCGTGGTCATGTGATGGTGATGGGCGGCAGCAGCGTTGCCGGGATCCGCGGCGGCCGCATAGCCGGCGGCGGCATAGAAGTTGGCCGGATTGAAGACGGGCAGCTGGCAGTGGGCGGCGGCGGCGGCCGCGGCAGCTGCTGCCGCCGAGAGTCTGGTCACATCGGGCGACAGGGATCGCGAGTCCCGAAGGCCTTCCAATTGCTCACGTTCCCGTTCCCGTTCCCGTTCCCGTTCCCGCTGCTCCCTCTGCTGTTGCTGTCCGGCGGCAACGGCGGCGTCGGCGGCGATCGTGGAATTTAGCTGGAGGGGCGTTGTGGCCGACGACGGCGGCGGTGGGGTGGCCGCCGGCGAAGGTGGCGCCTCCGAGGGCGTGGCATTGCCGCTGGCGCCGCTCTGCTGCTGGTAGGCGCCCAGGCCGAGGATTTCCTGGATGGCGAACGGCGTTCGCATTTTGGTGGCCTGCATTTTTGTTATTTTGCCGACGGCTTTCTTCGAAAGAGAGAGTTCTTTCAGTGTTCGTCGCCGCTCTTCTTTCCGAGTTCCAAGTGGGACTTATTGCACTCTCATTGCGTTGCAGCGGCGGCAGCACTGGCAGCAGCAGCTATCGTACCCACACACACATACGCACCACACATAGACGCGAACGCACACTGGAAAAAAACGGTCACTTCACGCACTTTTCGGTTTGCTCTTTGACTTCTTTGCGTGTTTTTGTTGTTGCTATTACTTTTTGTTATTGTTATTTAATGTGGTTTCGTGTCAGTTTTTTGGATTCTAGTAACTTTTTAACCCGAACGCTGCGGCGTTCGAAAACTAACTGAAATTGAAAAGCGAATTGCACGCCAGCAAAAGCGTCGCCTCGGCGCCGGCGTTGGCGTTGGCGTTGGCCGTCGCGTCGCTGCCGGCGTCGCAGTTAGCTCCCACACACGCGGCTGTAGCAACAAAGATTCTGCCCGTGCCGCAGTCGCAGCGGCCGCAGCGCCATCTTTGTGAGCGCAAGGGGGATGGCATGGCGTGAAAGGCCACTGCTGTTGTCTCGCTCACGCCGTACGTACTTCCAATGGATAGGGGTAACGTGCAGGCCATTTCATTTGCTCTCACTGCCGGCCTATAGCGTTTTCTCTTTTCTCACTGGAAGTCCGCTCACGGACAGTGTAAACGCTATGCGTGAGAGCTAACTGTGTGTGTGCGTGTTAATTACACGCCGTTTGCATTTCGGTTCGAGATTTTTGGTTTTTCGATTTCAGTTTGTTTTGCAACGCCAAGCTGCTATATGTCCATATGTGTGTGTGTGTGTGAGTGTGTGTGTGCTTGCGGGTTGTTTTTTTTTATTGTGTGCTTAAGTTACCATTTTATATCTGTTTGGTTTTTAATGTTTATTTAGTGGGTTAATAAATAAATATAAAACTGGGAAATGGCTACGAGCTGGAAAGTTCCACACAAAAAAGAACGAATTTGGAAACTGAAATATTTCCCGCCAAAATGTTCCAATAAGCTCTCAGCAAATTTGAAATGATTTTGAAGTTGAAAAAGGGTTAATAATGTTTGTATTTATTTAATAGGTTAAATATGGAATGATTCTATTTGTAATAGCTTTGTTTTATTAATTGAATTATTATTTATATTTTAATATATAAATTTTCAATGGTATTTCCATATTATTTAATATATCTAAATTAGTTCTGTCACAATTAATTTCCACAAATTTTAGACTGGAAATTTCTTTTACATTTTACATACCTTTTCCAAAATTAAATAAGTTGAGAAACTAAATTTAGCAGAAAACACCACAAATTGTTCTTAACTAATTAAACTTTTCAAAGACGGGACATAACACACAGGTTGGAAATGGCAGTCACTCTCTGTCTTTTCCTCTCTCCTGTCTTTGGTTCTCTCTGAAAGTTAAGTTTTTCCAGGCGTTCGTTCGGCTCTCCCCACTTTTCCGCTTGCCGCTCTCCACGTTTGTCCCCAAATTGCGAGCATTGTTCAGGCCAAAGTTGGTCATGTTAATTAAGCCTTGCTCTCGCCCTCTCTCTCTCCCTCGGCGCTATGTACGTCTCACTCTTATCGATTAGCTCGCTCCACCTCTGCCTCCCTCTCTCTGTGTCTCTTTGCAGCTATCCTCCTCCTCTCTCTCTCTGAGCTGCACTTGCAAACATTAATTAGTCGCATTGCATAACAATTGCATAATCAATATGCCATTTCAATTAACTGCTTGGTTAGCAATTAGTCAATCCAAAGAGCCACCCAAAAACCCCATCCAAAATCAGGCCAAAATCAGCCCAATAACCACCCAAAAATTACCCATTAAGCCGACTAATGGGTGGCCTCCCGATATTGCACACTATTTTTCTGTTGGCCTGGCAACGCTGTTCGCTTTTTTTTTTAATTAGCATTCAGTAATTAAAAGTACACAGGAAAAAGTAAGAAATACATTTTAAATTTAATTAAGGAATTTATTATTAAGTTCTTTACTTGTTCTATAATATTAAAGTAATTCAAATTGATTAATTGTTAGAAATTTATTATTAAGAACAAAAGCTTAACTTTCCGGGAACTTCTTTCAAAAATATAATTGATTATTATATTATTTGTTAAGGTTTCGCTGTCTTATTATTAATAATATTTAGCTTGTATTATAATACAAAGTAAAGAGTTGTTATATTTATAAAGTTTCTACTTTAGTTATTGTATTAAGTAATAGGTTTTTTATGCTTTACCATCTTTACAAGAACCCCTTTTCCTTCTTCTTTATTTCTTCTTATTTCTTCTTATTTCTTCTTTATTTACATGTTTTATGTTATACATATCTCTTCATACTTCCACTCTTTTTTGTAATAATAATATATACATATATATCTCTATACTTCCACCTTTTTTGTTGTAATAATAATCTCCTCTTTCATCTTCCCAAGAACATTATTTCAAAACATTAAAACTGACAATTTTGAAAGAGCGAGAAGAGGCGTCCCCCGCCCCCATCTGCCTGAGTTGAGAGTTCGCTTTAATCTCCACACTCGCCGTCTCGAGTGGCTTTTCTCTTTATTTGATTTAAGAGTGGATCCGGAATGAAATAAATCTAATTGAGCGATGGCTGGAATGCAGTTACTAAATAAAAATGAGTGTAAAAATATCAAAATATAAAAGAAAATAAGAAAATTGAGGCTAAAGAACTCTCATATAATAAATAAAATATAAACAAAGTACACAAAGCCTCCAGTTATTGCTTGTTATTTCTTATATTTCCCAACTGTGGTTTCAAGAGAATAATTCCTTTTGTGGTTCTCAACTATTTCTAGAAGCAATTAAGTGCTTTCTCTATTATTTCACACAATTATTATGTTAACTAGCCAAAAAGGGATATTATCTCACAATAAATTAATAGAACCCCTTCTACTGAGAAATTTTCCCTGATCCTTCTTCTCTATTTTTTTCTAAAACAAACCTCTCTCTCTCTTAACTAGTAAGCCTTTCCAGGTGTTTATCTTGGCTCCCACTCTCCTTAGTTAATTTGTTCTGCAATCCTCTCTCTCTAACACAAACACACTCACATAGGATGTTAGGGCAAAGTGGTCAGGAGAGAGCAAAAGAGTTCGATAAAAGGAATTTCCGTCTCGCATTGTCCTCGAGCTGGCGAGCTGGCGTCGCACATTATATCCCATTTCGCATTTCCCATTTCCCCATTTCATATTTATAATGTAATCTGCACTTGAGCCTCAAAGAGACGTCGCATAAATCACGAATATATATGCGAATGAGAGCTTACTATTATTCAGATTCGGATTCCCGAGTCCACTTCTTAAGCTAAAAGCCTTTGTAATACTTAAAGTCCTCTCTTATATATATAAATATATATTTCTTTTTCTGGCGCTGCCTTTTTTGTTTGATGTTCGACGGCCACTTGAGATGCATTTGGTGGAACTTCTCGTGGGTTCTCCTCTCTTCTCTTTACTCTCTTTTTTGAGGTGTGAGTTTGCCTTTTACTTCGATTATTGGTTGATTGATCCTTTGATCCCCGATATCCAAACTCATTACGCTAAAAGCCTATTATTGCGGCGAAACTAATTAACCGAAACGTCAGATGGTTTTTCTCATTTTTATTCCAATTTCTTGTTGATTTTTTTGATTGTTTTTGCTCACTTGGTGGGTTTCCCTTGGGGAATTGCACGGACTCATTGTCCTTTCGGCCGCATATTAGCCGCGGCCATTGTTGTTGCTTAGCCAGCAAGGACACTGGCAAAGGAGGAGGTGCCAGGATGCACTTTGCCACTTTGACTAATTAGAAAAAAATCTAGATTATTCGGTGAAAAAGGTAGATTTTTTGGGGATATTTTTTAGGAATTTTATAAGAATTTTTAAGCTAGAATCAAAAAGAAAAATTTGACTTTAGCAATTAATTTAGCAAAAAATGTTAAACTAAATATTTGTTTAGTAAATCAAACAGGTTAACATGTTGAAGTTTTGGGGTTATTTATAATTTAATTTGAAATAATAATTATGTAATAATAATAATAATAATAAAAAGTGAACTCTTTATGATAAATTTTTAGTGCTTTTTGGGATGGATTTATTTCTTATTTTGTCCATTTTTAATATTAGTTGTTTTTGGCAACGTTTTTATTCCTTTAAATGATGTTGGTATGTTATTTAATATTTTAAATATTTTATAATTCTTTTAAAAACTGTTTAATATTGTAAATTTCTAATTTGTTTATTTAAATAGCCATAAATAGTCATAAATATATTTTATAGATAAACAAATCATAAACAAATTTTAACGATTTTATGTGAAAGTTTTGCCAAAGAAAATTGAATATTTAAAGAATGTAAAATTGAAAGATTAAGGATATATAATTTACAAATATTTACCAAGAATAGTTTAGCAATTAAGAGAACTAAAACTAAATATTAAAGGAATGTGAATGTTTTGCTGAAGAAAATTGAATATTTAGAGAAATGAAAACTAAAAGATTAAAGATAATATATAATTTACAAATATTTGCAAAAAAGAGTTTAACAATTCAAAGAATTAAAACTAAATATTAAAAGATATTACCTAAAAACCCTAATCATAGAGTTTATATCAATTTAATTTATATTATAAACCATACCAAGTTATACACCATTTTTTAATAAATTATTTAAGAATAAAAAGCCTCAATTTCAAAGCTAATCAACGGTTTATCCTTGGCAAAGTCTGCATGCTATAATCCTGGACTGTACCCGTAACAAGGACCCAACCAAAGGCAAACCAACACTCCCACTCCCACCATATTCACCATATTGCCACATGGCCATTGTTCCTGCCGCTCCTGCCCCGTTCCCCCCTCCCCCCTGTCGTTATCCTGTCGCTCCTCTGACACGCTCCCAAATGGTCGACGTCGCTCTGAGCCACTTGGAAATCGTTAATTTCATAATTACATGTTTCATGCACACGCTCCTCGCTCCGGACTCGAGACTCCAAAATGGGATATATATATATCTGTATATATATCTGAATATCTGTATATATATTTATATATATTTCGTGTGTGTGTGTGTAAGTGAGTGGCACATAAGTGGCAGCCAGCCAGAAAGCCAACACCATTTTGGCCATAATTTAGTTTGGCCCGTCCATTAGCAGTTCAGGCCACATTCTGGGGGGGGGGGGTTTTTTGGTGCCAGAGGGGGGGAAGGGGGGCTTCCTTTGTTGCAATGCCACTCAGCGGGAAATCAGCACCCAGGGAGGGGGGGAGAGAGGATCTGTGCGAGGACGAAGTGGCCTCGAAGGAGCCACAACAACACAGAAAGTTAGAATGTATTTTCTTGTTTTTAAATTGATTTTAAAAGAGTTTGCAAATACAATTTTAGTTAATTTAAGTGTTTAATTAATAAATAAATATATTAATTAAATAATTTCAAGTATTTTATATTTTTTAAATATATTTCTATATTTTTAAAAGATTATTATATATTTTAAAAGATCATTTTTAAAGAAAGTTAAAAGGTTCTCATTTTTCTTGCTAGTTTGTCTAAAAAAATCTTTAAAAATCTTAAACAATATTATTTTGTGACTTACAAAATGTTAAAAACTTCAATTAGCTAAAAATTTTATGTTTTAAATATTTGTTATATATTTTTCAATTTTATTTTATTACAATTAAAGTTAAAATTTAAAGAAAGTAAATAGGTTCTAATTTTTTCATGTTTCTCAAAAAAATTTTATTTTTTGACTTGTTAAAATCGTAAATTAGCTAAAAATTTTATTTTTTAAATATATTGTATACTTTGAATTTATTTTTTTTACTTCATTTTATTTATTTATTATTTTATTTATATATTTTTTCCAGTGCATTAAGAACAAGGAGGGGCAAGCAGCGGGGCAACAGAAGAAGCAAAAGAAGGACGAGTGGATAATTATTAATAATTATCGCATTGACGTGTTTTCGTTTACAGTTTTTTTTTCTTCTTTTTATTTTATTTTGTGTTTTTTTTTTTGCTTTTTGCAGGGGTGTGTGTGCGTGTGCGTATGCATGTGTGCATATGTAACAGTGTAAAAGTGGTTTAAATAATTGGTCAATTTCTTGCCTCCTTTTCTGGCTTTTTCTGGTTTTTTTAAGATTTATTTAATATTTAAAATTATGAAAATAATAAAGAAAATAAATAAAGATAAAAGTCAAAAAATATATAATATTTAAATAATAATAAAAATAATTCAAGATAAAAGGCATAAAAAAGGGAAACGGAAAAGTGTGATTTTTACCATTTTATGTCAAAGTTTTAATAAACATTTTAATAAGCAAAATATTTACAAAAATTCTGCTTTGGTTTATTGTCACCATTTATTTATTATATTTATTTTATATATATTTGTTTTATATATATTTATTTTATATATATTTATTTTATATATATTTATGTTATATATTTTTTTATAAGTTTTTTCTATATAACTAGAACTCCTTCCAACATAATTGTTTAATATATATTTAAATACATAAATATATATATCATTTCAATATATTTAATATATTATTCTTTTTCCTATAATCCTATTTAATTATAACGTTTAATTGTTTTTTTAAAAATTGAGCCCTGATTTGTTGATAAATATTTTAAATTTCATAAATTTCATTTCAATATTTTTTATATATTATTTTTTCTATAATCTTATTAGATATATTTTTAAATTGTTGTTAAAAATTGAGCCTTGCTTTGTTAGTAAATATTTCTATTTAGAAATTTTCAAGACTTTGATTTCTTTTTAGCATACTTTCCCACAATTTCCCACCCTTTTTATTATTTGTTTGTATTTTTTATATTTATTAAATTATATATTTTCTAATCCTATCTCTCTTTTTGTTGTTGTTGCTCCCTTTGATTCAATCATTTTTACTGGCTTAAAGGCATTAATTCTGTGCTTATGGAACCCACTCCTCTGGCCTAATCAGCAGCTGTCTCTCCGCTTTTCAGCGCAAAGGATATATGCACATATATATATCCTTGAATGGTGGACGTGGTGGAGACCTTCACCCCTTGGCGAAAAGCCGGAGAGCTCATTAAGCTTTAGGCGTATTAAGCGAATTCCGCTTCTTCTCTTCTCTTCCCTTTTCTTTTTTTTTTTCAATTATTTCAGCAGAAACAACATTTTAAATGGAATTCAAAAACGCTCATAATTCAAAATTAATCCCCGAGTCGGTCGCCGAATGAAAGGAAGACGGGGGGGCTCTCGTCCTTTTGCTCCTTTGTGGACATTGCGCCTAAATGAGCACCGCTCTCTCCCACTCTCTCTCACTCTCTTAATCAGAGATTCAAATGAATCAGAATCAGAATCAGGATCTGAATCTGAATCAACTTCAAAAAGAGAGGGAAAAACGCGGGGAGCTGCCTGTCTGTTGACGTGGCTTTTATCCTTTTGACCATTTAAGGGATTTAGGAGCCATATAGCAAAAAGAAAACAAATTAAATGTAAACGCTGCAGGTTTATTTTCTTAATTAAGAGACACAAAAAAGGCAACGCGTCGCGTCGCGAAAAATTATGTGATTTCAGAATTTTTCAATTAGAAAGAAAAATAAAATGTTGTCAGTGGAAGCTGTCATTCGTTATGGCTTTTTGTTTACAACTTTTCCTCAACAGATGATGCTCTGAAAAAAAATAATAAAACTTGTTTAGCTTTTCAGAAAAAAGAAATGTAAACAAAATGAATGAAAAAATAGTTTAGAGTTCGTCTTCTTCCTCCTCACATCTCGGAAAGATTTTATAGCAGACTCGCATTTTTATGGCAAAGTAGCTGCCTGGCAATAGGTGGCGCCACTTGCTAAAGGACACGAGTCCTGGCAAGCTTATGGTAATTTTCAAGGGGTGCGTGTGCCGACTGAAGGACATTGAAAGCTAAAAAGAAAAGCTTAAGTAAGCTTTAATTCTGCTAATTTGTTTTATTTATTTATTAGAAAATATTTAAATTAATATATTTATTAGTTGTACTTGTTGAAAACGGTTTTTAAGAGACATTAAAGCTTCTGAAAATATAAAAACACTTAAAACTTAAAATTAATTAATAACAAGAAAGGAAGCTAACTTCGGTATCAATTATAATCTAACCCAATCCAATATAAAATGAATTACTTCCATTAAAAAAAATGTAACCCCGAGTTAAGCATAGAAAGCTAATATTTTTATTGCTGCCATTTTTCATTTGATTAAAGTCAAAACATTAGATTAGTTGGATTTAATCAAAGTTTGGAGTTTCTAGCCTTGACAACATCTATATGTGAATATCTATGCAGAAAGAAAACTATACATAAAGTGCAAAAAAGGGGATTGCTTAGGTATGTAAATCGCAAAGAGAGGCACTTACCAACAGAGTATGTAGAGTCGCAGAGGGAAGCCTTTCCATCCTAAGTACACAGTATGAGAATCGAGGAGAAGGGCGCATTC
The DNA here is from genome assembly GCA_008042575.1 of Drosophila watanabei. Classification (NCBI taxonomy): domain Eukaryota; kingdom Metazoa; phylum Arthropoda; class Insecta; order Diptera; family Drosophilidae; genus Drosophila; species Drosophila watanabei. The sequence continues at coordinate 90,454 of VNJS01012368.1, read as the reverse complement.
CCTTAACAGTATGTTAATCCCAGAGGAAGGCCTTCCTTAAGTACACAGTATGAGAATCGAGGAGGAGGGCGCTTTCCATTAACAGTATGTTATTTGCAGAGGAAGGCCTTCCTTAAGTACACAGTATGAGAATCGAGGAGAAGGGCGCTTCAAGTTAACAGTATGTTAATCCCAGAGGAAGGCTTACCTTAAGTCCACAGTATGAGAATCGAGGAGAAGGGCGCTTCCCCTTAACAGTATGTTAATCCCAGAGGAAGGCCTACCTTAAGTCCAGAGTATGAGAATCGAGGAGAAGGGCGCTTCCCCTTAACAGTATGTTATTTGCAGAGGAAGGCCTACCTTAAGTACACAGTATGAGAATCGCAGAGGAAGGCGCTTCCCCTTAACAGTATGTTAATCACAGAGGAAGGCCATCCTTAAGTACACAGTATGAGAATCGAGGAGGAGGGCGCTTTAAGTTAACAGTATGTTATTTGCAGAGGAAGGCCTACCTTAAGTACACAGTATGAGAATAGAGGAGAAGGGCGCTTCCCCTTAACAGTATGTTATTTGCAGAGGAAGTACACAGTATGAGAATCGCGGAGAAGGGCGCTTTCCCTTAACAGTATGTTAGTCCCAGAGGAAGGCCTACCTTAAGTACACAGTATGAGAATCGAAGGGGCGCTTTGAGCTAAGTAAAAGTTTTTCAAAGCATAATTTTGGGCATTTTTCTAAGCGATTTTAAATCAGTATTTTTATCTAACATTTTATTTTAAATATTATTTGATTTTTGTTAAAGCTTGTTATTCTCAAGAATTTTTAATTTAAAATGTGTGGAAATTAATGATATTATTTATTTTTTATTTAGTAATTCTTTAAGCATATTTTTACAGCCTACTTTTTAGCATTTTTCGGGAGAATTTATTTCTTATGTAAATAAAATTTAACATATTCAGGACCTTACAAAAGTTACCATGTTCTTGTGATTTAAATTTACTTAAAAAGTTTATACAAAAAATAAGAATAATAGTAATAATATAGTAATACTATAGTAATAGTTAACATAGCCTACTTTTTGGCTTATTTTCGAAGTGAATTCAAATCCCTTTCGGGGCCTCAGAGCCGCACTTAAACTTAATAAAGTAAATCTATTCCGAATTCTGAATTTAAATTGGTTAATTTGCAGAGGCGTGCTGGCAAAGGGGGGACAGCGGAAGGGGGTCCTGTGAACCTGATATCCTGATGCCTGACGGAGGACTGCCAACATTGGATGGATGCGTGACAGATGACACAGCACTACACACACACAGCACACACACACACAGCACACACACGCAAGCTCGTCTGTATCTGAATTGAATCAACTTTATTTCGAAATGATGCCACTTAAGGGCTCTCTCTCCCACTCTCCCATTCTCCCTCTCTTCAGCTTTCTCTCTCTCCCACTCTCCCACTCTCTATCCTCCTCTCTCCTCCTCTCTCTCTGTTACAGTTACAGTTTTGCATGCGACACACACACACACGCACATCCGCAGCCGAATCTGTAGCATACTTTTTTGCATGTGCAACGTGCCAACCGAAATAAACTTGATAACAAGCAATTTCTCACGTCTCTCGAGCGTGCGGCAGCTGCCATTTTCGGTCGCCTCCGTTTGCTGCCTTCAAACGGAGCTGCCACGGTTGCCATTTCCGACTAACAATCGCACATATGTGTGGCAGGAGCAGCCAACAAAAGCTAGAATAATTACACTGTAGGAAAAATTAGAGGGGATTTTATGGGGAAAATATAGTGATTACTGGAAAAAAGTGTAGCCTTACGCTGAAAATTATTTTAAGGTGATAAAATAAAAGAGCAGCAATTAAAATAATTACAATTATATTCAAGACATTAAATATTAAACTCCTTAAAGAAATTATTTATATTATTTTCTGGAATTAAAACCTTTTACTACAACAGAGATTAAGGAGATTAAATAATAAACCAGAAATTTAAATGTAAGTTTATATATGATTAAAATTATATTCGAGACAGAAAATACATTAAACTTCTTACAGAAATTATATTATTTGCTGGTAAGTATAACTTTACATTACAAATTATTTCATGCAGATTAAATAAGAAAGCAGAAATTATATATATATTAAAATATTTACAATTATATTTAAGGAAGACATTGAATTTCTTACAGAAATTATATAATTTGCTTTTTTGAATGTGTTACCTGTTTGTTTAAAAAATAATAAATAATTATAACATAATATATAAAATATGAAATATATTAAGTTGATTCAATAAGAGAGCAGGAATTTATATGCATTGAAATGATTTAAATTATATTTGAGACCGAAGTTACATTAAAGTTTTTAATAAAATTATATTATTTGCTGGAAAGTATAATCTCATACAAGAAATTTTTTTAAGGTGATTTATTAATAGAGCAAAAATTATATATTTAAAAATCATTGCTATTATATTTACAAAGAACTTCTTATTCTATAATAAAATGATTATAATTATATATACATAAAACTTCTTGAAGAAGTTACAAGCACATTATTTGCTGGAAAGTGTTATCTTACATTACAAATTGTTTAAAGTATTTATTAAAAGTAACAAATAAAAATCCCATTGATTAATTCTTTAAAATAATTGCTATGGTTATTATTAGTTTTACCAAAGAAATAAAAATTGGTAAACTCAAGCCCTGCCTTCTGAGTCATTGAATTTTCTCTACTTTTATAAATCTTTAAAATAAATAAATTTATATTTTACATAATGTTCATAGTAATTTAAAAATGATGATATTTTCTATTTAGATAAATTAAAATAATTAATGAAGCAAGTAAATAAGAGAGTTATTTATAAATAAATAATAATATAAATACAAAGCAAATATAATTTATATATATTATATATATATATTTATAAAGTAAATAAATATACTTATTTGCTTGCTTTATTTATAAATAACTATCATATTAACTTGCTTTATATATTACATGCTTTTTAAATTTATTTATTATTATTATTTATTTATGTATGTAAATAGAGTAAATATAAATATTATATTGCTATGAACATTATGTTAAATATTATTAAATATAATTATTATTATATTTAAGACAGAAGTATCAACAAATCAATGAAGACTTGCAAATTGTTAAAATTCTCTGCTTTTGTCACACTGGAAGTTTGTGAATAAATCAATATTATGTTTGATATATCAAAGCAATATAATCGTAAAAGAGACAAATAATTTCAAAGTAAATTTTCACCTGAATAAATAAACAATATTAATACTTTTAAAATGATATTGGATATTTCAGAATAATGAATATATGAAAGTTAACCATATTTTCAATATATTATATTTCATATTTCATATTCATATTTAAATATATATATTATATCGAACTTCTCATCTTAAAATACCTACCTTTGTCTTAAAAAAATCCAACTTTTTTTATAATCTTTCTCTTAATTTCTCTAATTTTTCTCCAGTGTAGTCCCGCTTTGCCTTTCAACTGCTAACCTTCCCATGTTTTGACTTTCGACGGCGCTCCACTCGGATCCGATCCGCTGCTCGATGCTCGCTTTGCTTATCATTAGTTTAATTGGTGGCATGACGACATCATTGACATCTATTTAGCCGCCTTCGTCGTCGTCGTTGTGGCCCCTTTGATCCGCTGTCTTTTGCCATTTAATTGGATGTTGGCCGTGGCAGGCGCAGCAGGTGGGAAAGGGGAACGAGAACACGAACACAAGGACGAAGGACGAACCCGGGGATGGGCTTCTATTTTGACATTTGACACAATTTGGACCGGAGGCAACAACAAACCTCCCCCTTTTTGTTGGACTTTTAATTTGTCACTAATTTTCATCCACGTCTCGTCGAATTTCATTTTTGTGCTTCATTAACGCCTCCGAAAAAAAAGATAAACAATTCCAATTTTGCCAACTTAATGAAAGTGTCAACTTTAACGAGCTCCAAATTGTTTTCATTTTTACTTAACAACAATATAATAATGATAATAATAATGATAATAATAATGCCGGCAGCGGATTTCCTGTCCCCTCAACGATATTGATTGCTTCATCAGTTTTTCTTCTCACTTCTCTCTCTCTCTCTTGTTGTTTTTCCGGGGCACATTTTCCCATATTTTCTTGGCAACTGCGAACTCGGGAGAGCTTTGTCACTTGATTGATTGGAAAAATTATTCAATCTGGTCTCGTTATTTATTTGGAAGAGGAAATTACATCAAACTGAGGGGGAAGTCTATAAGTGTCCTTAAATGGATATATTTATGGGGTTTGATTTAAACAATTTCTTAATCTTTTTACCTCAGAAACTTGCTTAATTTACGTTGTGAAAAGGATTCCCAGGAGGCAAGAATCTGAGAAAAAGGAGAATCAGGATAACTGATGACCGAAAAGCTGCCTATTTAGACAATTGCTGTCAAAACATTTGGTAATTGATACCTTGGCAGCCAGGATGAGTGATGCCCCAACTAGGACACAATACAAACCACAAAAAATACAAAAAAAAAATCATAATAAGTGGAAGGAAACGCGGCAAGTTGATTAAAGTGCTAAAGAGCCAGGATAATGGCAGAAAAGGATTAAGGATTGCCAGTGTCATGACGATCGGGTTTCGATTACACAAAAAGGAAATGCTTTACTTTACTTTACTTTTATTTCATTTGTTGTGGCTTCCGCTGGCGCAAATGTCATTCGTCGTCCTCGGAGGGCAAAAAAGGACAAAAGGACTGGATCCTGGTTGGGTTTTAATTACGCCAAGTGATTCGCAAAATAAGCAAAATGGATATCAAATGCGCCATCTTGCACATCCGCATCTCGAGTGACATTTAACGCGTGTTTTGACAGCGTTTTCGATTTCGATTTTCAATTCAAAAATTCAATGCTAAATCCTTTCTCATAGAAAAGGGGAATTCTTATTATTCTTATTATTATTATCTAAAATAATGACTTGTAAATGAAATTAACACCAGACCACATTTAGAAAGAATTAATTTTCTTTTTAAATGTAAATAAACTTAAAAACTGGGAAGGAGAGTTTTAAAATCATTTAAAAACTAAGCTTAAAAGTATGCAAACAAATATTTCTCTAAAAATAAACATAAATTATACTGAAGAAAGTTGTTTAAATGTCATTAAGTATTTTTTTAGCAGCCGTTTTTAATCCTAAAAAATATTAAATCACTTTAATCTAAAGTAAAGTATGCAATAAAATATTAACGGTCGTTTAAGGGAACAAAATATTCAAAAAATCTTTATTTAGATGATTTTTTTCTTTAATTAAAGTCCTTAAATGTTAAACAGTGTTTATTAATTTTATTTTCAATATTTAAATTAAACAAAGAAAATCCCTAAAAGAAATAAAATCCCTTAAAAAAATTAAATCATTTAAAACTAAGTCTAAAAGTATGCAATTCAATATTTTTAGTCATTTTGGAGAAAACAAATATATAAAAATCATTATTTAAGGTATTTTTTCTTAAATTAAAGTCCTTAAATATTTACCAGCATTAATTTATATTATTTTAAGTATTAAATTAAACAAAGAAAATCCTCAAAGAAATAAAATTCCTTAAAACCAGGCATAAAATAAATTTAATGAAACATTTCTCTCCTAAAGAAAATCCCTTAAAAATCATTATACATATATATTTTTTTGACAATCTTTCAAATTCTTTAATATTTACTAATACCAATTTATTCTTTTCAGTGAACTTGACACCCCCGCTAAGCCCGGCGAAAGGACACAAAGGACAGCCTCGTTTTCCACTCGAACTGGCATTGCCCCCCTTTCCCAGAGTTTTCCCAACGTTTATGCAATCATTATATTTTCATGCCTATTAACAAATAAAAAAATCGAAAGAAATTTGCATAAATATTGCGCAGGTGATTTGTTTAGCGGAGTGTGCAGCGATTATTGCGATTACCGATGACGATTACGATGACGATTACGATGACAATTACTGAATGAATGAATTTGATTATTGTTTACTGAGTTGGAAGGGGAAAACAAGGGAATAAATAAATAGTAATAATTATAAATAGTATATTTATGGAAATATTTTTAGAGAATTTTTTTCTTTGCAAAATGCAGGGAATTAATATTTTAACAATTTATATATTTATATATATTTATATATATATTTTAATACTTTTTAATGCTGTGAAAATATTATATATTGTAGCTGGGTTTTAACTTATTTTTATTAACTTTAAAATGTGAGAATTTTAGTACTCTCATTATTTTGGAAAATATTAATTTTAGGTTCTTTAAAATACTTATTTTTGTTTATGTATAAAATATATAAAATATTTATTTTACTGCTAATTTTCTTCACTAAAAAATACAACAAATAAAAATACAACAAATATCTATTTTCTCCTCATAAAAACTATTTTTATTGCACAGCTTTTGAGACTTGAAAAGATTGTTTAATTGATTATTAAAAGCCTTTATTTTAAATGCTTTTCATTATTTAATAATACAATTTAATACATTTACCATTGCAATATTATTTAACTCAAACGTTAATTTTTAATTACAGATAAATATCTGAGAGTTAATTTTATTTCCTTTAATCCAAAATAAATACGCAAATAAATAAATAAACCTCTTAAATACAAATGTGCCAGATTTTTACATCAAAATCTAATTCCCCGAAGTCTATTACAATAGCAATTTTGCTCATTTCCTTTTCTGTTGACTAAAATTATCCTTTATCCTTCTTCCTGGCACTCGACTTATTTTTTGAAGTGGTTCAACCAATTGAATAGACAAAACCAATCACACATCCCTTCAATTTGACAATAAGTGTCCGAGAAATGGGCGAATAAATGATCATCTGGGCGGCAAATCGAGTTTCCTTCCACTCACTTGGCCGTAAAGACTCACTTTTCCGGATTTTCCACACACACACACACCAGCTGAGGCGAGGCACCTTCCTCTCTCTCTGCATCCTTTTTCCCCAGCTCCTTCCGCTATATCCTTCCGCTGTGTCCTTCCCCTTTTGTTGCTCAATTTGCTCATTTATTCGCATGCACTTGGCCTGCCGTTTTTCACACTTGCCAAAAGGACACACACAGGAAACAGGATACGCACAGAGAAAATATATAAATAAATGAGAGATTAAATGAGAAATTAAAGAAATTAATTATTAAGGAATTATATAAATATTATTTATTGAATAAAGAAAGTTATGAGGAAGTTATGTTCTTAATAATTTATATGTCATTTATGTAAATATAAAAATATTACAAAATATATTCATCATATTGTTTAATGGTCATTAACATCTGACAGCTTTAAAAAATAATAAGAAATTATTTATAAAGCATTTGTTTTAATGTAAGAAAAAATAAAATATAACAAAATTAAGTATTATAGGAATTATATTAATAATTTAAGATACAAAAAGGTTTAATAAAGAAGTTTTTTAAGGCATTTATGTTTCTATAAAAATGTTACAAAAAATATTTATCATAATTTTAAAAGGTATTTAACGGCTGGGAACTTTCATAAATAATAAGAAATAATTTATAAAGCAATTATCTTAATATTGGAATATATTCAACAATTAAAAAATGAAGTTTTGTGGAATTATAAAAATAATTTAAAATATAAGGAGGCTTTATGAGACATTTCTGTTTGTATAAAAGTGTTTAAGAAATATTTATCATAATTTTAAAAGGGTCATTAATGCCTAACAAGTTTAATAAATAAATAGAAATAATTTATAAAGCATTTATTTAAATATACAACTAAATAAATGAATTAAGTATTGTGCAATTATATTATTAATTTAAAATATATTCTTAAAATTGCTTACATGCAATTTATGATTGCATAAAAGTGTACATAACATTTTTATTATTATTTTTAAGGGTCTTTAACCATTAATAAATAATTAAACATAATTTATAAATTATGTATTTTAATATAAGAATAGGTAAAAATATATTCCAGCATATTTAAGCCTATTAAAAAATTAAAAACTTAATTAAAAATGAAAAATTAAACCACAAATAATTATTACTTGTAGAAAATTCTAAAAACTCATTTAAATTCATTAGATTCCAAAAACCAGACTCAATAATTACTCCCATTTTTGTCGCCGTGTCCTTTTGGGGAAAACTCAATGGCAGTGCTCACATGACAGGACAATTGGAGTGCCTGGCCGCAGCTGGGAAATGCGAAGGATGAGCCGGGATATCGTTATCATTATCATTATCCTTGCACCTTGCAACCGATGCTCCCCATTGAATTGCTGACTAATTGCTGCCTGCTCTTTGCCGCTTTCCCGCTTTCCCGCTTTTCCGCGGGAAAGTCAGTCGTGAAATTTTAATGATTCGTAAGTTGATACGCCTTGTGAAGGCTGCCGGGGCTTGCGGGGGTTCCGGGGGATGCAAATTAAGCGAGTTTCTTTGTCAACCTTCCACTAATCTCCACGAAGGACGACACCTCTTAGGCGAGAGTGGAAAATGCCAGTGGAAAACCCGCTGAGGCAGAAGGAAAAATAGACAAGAGACAGCAAAAAAAACCTTTACCGGAAAATCTCGAACCTGGCTCCCGGGGGGTGGGGGGGTCACGTCAAAAGATTATGACAATTTTCCCACCACAAATGAACATGAAAATCCGACAGGCGACAGGCGACGACAGCCAAAGAAGCAATCGGCAAAGGACGCGGCAGGACTCGGGGCCATTGTTAGCTGCCGTTGACAAGGATTAAGGACATTAGTGCCATGGAAAAATAAGAGAGAAGTGCCAAAGAAAAAGGAGAGAAAATCCACACAACGGACAAACGAATCAATGTAATCAATGTTGAATGAAAAACAGCGAAAATTATGATTGATTTCGATTGTTTGATTGGTTTGAGAGAGAAATAATAAAGGAATTATAGTACATATGAGAGGTTCCGCAGAAAGATATATTTTCTTTGAATAAAATCTTATGATTTTTGCTTTTTAACATCACTTGCAGAATTAAAAATATGGAAATAATAATAGAAATTTCCTTAAATGCTTAAAAACAACATGAAAAGTAGAATGATAAAAAATTTACCTAATTAAGTTAACAAAAAAAATTCCCAGATAAAAGAAAATAAAATCTCCTTTCAAGATTTTGTTTATTCTTAAATTAAAATCTTAATATAAAACCAAAAAACTTAATATAAGACTTAAAGTTCTGAAATTACGAGATTTGAAGCTTCATTTAAAAACAAAACTACTTAAAAAAAGAAAAAGAAAATCTCAAAAGAAGGCCAAAATATTCTTAAGCTATTTTCGCAAACAAAAGTCTTGAAAAATGAGCAACAGTTTTAAACTTTTCTATCAGTGTAAGATAATAAAAAATGTAACATTCGCTAGGTCCCCGAATTGAGTTAAAAAAATATATATGCAAGTTATTTTTTAACCATTTTTAAGAGGCATTTTTGCACAATTATTTTTTAATAAGTTGCATTCAAATATTGCCTTAGGATTCTTAAAAATTAGCGTGGAAATTAAAGCTTAAAATGTTAAAAATATAGTTTTTAGAGGTTTAAGCCCTTAAAATGCGTTACTAATAATATAATACTTATTCCCCTTCCGATTAAAGCCTTTTTTTTAAGGATTATAGTTTAAAAGTATTCAAATATTGCATTTAAATATTGCCTCAATATTTAAGGAAATTAATGTCAAAATTTAAGCTTAAATTACCCAAAAAAAAGTTTATATTTAAAGAAAACTTATTTGTTTTTAGACGTTCAAGGCTTTTAAATTGTTTTACTTACAGTTTAATAAGTATCTCTATTGAATTAAAGCCTTATTTCCTTGCATTATAGTTTATAATTAGTTACATTTAAATATTGTCACAGGATTCGTAGAAATTAGCGTTGAAATTAAAGCTTAAAATATAGTTTTTTGATCTTCAAGTCTTTACATTTTTTTTACTTAAAGTTTAATACTTATCCCCCTTCCGATTAAAGCCCTATTTCCTAAAATTATAGCTTTTTAAGCCACTCGAATTGCAACTGAGACGAAGTGGAGTGGAGTGCCAGGGCTGCCACGCGGGAGGCGTTGCCACTTGAGAAGCGGCGGCAGCCCTGGCAGCACTCATTAAAAATCATTTAAGGAAACCCTTTATCAGCGAAAGACGAGGATAATTTCCACAGGACTCCTCAAGGGTAACCCAACGGGGGGCGTGAACCGAGCAAAAATAAAGGGGGGTTGCTAAAAGTCAGCATAAGAATATATATAAAGATATATATATGTAAAAAAACCTCTTGAGTGCAGCTTGCAAGGAGGAGTCGCAGAGAGAGAGCTCCTTTTGATCGAATTAAGGCGCCCAGCATGGCGTCCAAATATGGCCAACTTGGGTGTGTAAAAAACATAAAAAACCACCCACTTTCCGCCTTGCCACCTGCCTCGTGCTCGAGTGCAGTTTATTGTTTGATTTCGCTCTTTTGTGCATTTGCTCGCCCTTTGAAATTCAAATTCAAATTGAGATTCAAATTAAAAATCAAGAGCGGGCAAAACGGCGGCCATCATGGCTTTCGGTTACCTTTTCATTTTATTCATTTTCTTTCAGAAAAACTCTGTTTTTTTTTTGTGATTTTTGGAGATCAAAGTGGAGCTTCTTCTCCCATGTGAAATGTGGAAATGTGTGGAAAGCTCTGCCTCCTTTGTGTTTGTGCAGCTCGCCTTGCAGTTCGCCCCCAAAAAACAAAAAAGAGGAAAAAAGGTAAGAAAAAAAATGAAAGAAAATGCAAATAATGTCTGAAAGGCTTCACGCTCTGTTGCGGTGGACAAATGAAACTTTTCCCCTGCTTCTGTAAGATGATTTCCATTGGGGGGCCAAGGGCTATATCAAAAGAGCATTTTGGAAAAAAAAAAATTAAGAAAAATGGCCAACACACTTTGAAGTTCAAAAAAGCTGTGATACCGAAGATGCAGAAGATTTACGGGTTTTAAAAACAATATTTACATAATTTTGGAACAATTTGGTACAAATATTTATATATTTTAAAGCTTAGTTTATGTTTTAAAATTATTTAAAAATTATTTCTGACAAAAACAAAGAAATTATATTGCTAGAAATTGAAATTAAATTGTTTAAAAATTATTTCTGGCAGAAACTTGGTATTTATATTGTTAGAAAATTGTAAAAGTCAGGAAAGTCTTCTTATTTAAAGGTTTAAGAAATAAATTAAGGAACTTATAACTCGTAAAAGATGGAAAAACTGTTTACCATAATTAAATTAAATTAAAACAACAAAATATTACTTAATTACTTAATTTGTTAAACGTACTGGTAAAGTTCTAAATTCACAACTTCAATTTTTTAGAAATAAATTAAGGAACTTCTGATGACTCTTGTAAAATGCAAAAAAAAACTGTTTACCATAAAAATCCTTTTATATAAAAGTTGCAGGCAATTAAAGCAACAAAAAAATATTTAATTACTTAATTTGTTAAACGTATTGTTAAAGTTGTAAATAATACAAATAAATTCACAACTCTACCATAACTTCTAGCTTTTAGAAATAAATTAAGGAACTTCTGATGACCTGAGAATGATGCAAAAGATGTTTACCATAGAATTTCATTTAAATAAAAATTATAGACAATTAATTAATTTGTTAATCATATTGGTACAGTTGTAAATAATTTCCAAATTCACAACTTTACCAAAACTTCAAATAAAACTCAACAAATAAATTAAGGAACTTATAAAGACTCGTGTAAGATGAAAAAAAAATAAAATTGTTTACCAGAAATATTAAAAACAATTAAAACCTAATTACTTATAATTTCCTAACTTACAACTTTAAGTACACATTGAACAAAGTAAAACACAGTTAATGTTATTAAAATATTAAAATTAAATCTAAAAGCGAAGAAAATATTCCACTAAAACATTTTTAAGATTATTATTTTAATATTAAAATAAAATTAACAAAGCCAAGAAAAAATGCAAGTAAAACCTTTGTATAAATATTATTTAACCTTCAATCTAGAAATTCTTAAAATTCTCGTAATTTTCAATTAATTTCATAAGCAGAAATTTCTAAAAATTCGTTTAGTTTTCAATTAATTTCATAATCAAGAAATCTAATAAAATCCCAACTCATTTCATTGTTTTTCCCAAATATATAATCATCCTTTTCCCCTGATCTTAATATACAATTTATCTTTAGTCCTTTTTCAGGTTCTCCTTCCCAAAAAAAGCCTTTGGCCAGATTAAATGAATTGGTAAAACAACCAAGAACGTCGCAAAAAGTGCAATAAGATGCACTCCTTCTTCGTACTTCGTCCTTTGTCACAAAAACACACGTGCCAAGCCCCGAAGGACGTCTGTCTGTCCAAGTCGCACCTCAAAGCGTTGTGCAAAATAATTGTTTATGGTGTTTTAACAATTTACACGCGAGTCCTTCTTATAATCCTCAATCCCCATTGGAGGATGTCGGAGGAGGACATTGTGCAAGGTAGCCAAGGATATCCGCGGGGATATGCGAAAAATGCGTCTCATTACAGCATGATGCTAGCATATATCCTTACACACACACACACAAACACACATACAGACGCACTACAAATCCGCACTCGAGGACGCCGTCGTTATCCTTAATTTATAAAAGTGTGCGTTGCCGCCCGCCGTCGTCGTCATCTTGTGAATATGCATAAAACTGGAAGGAATTAAATTTCCGACTTACTAAGGGGGGATGCACCGTGAAAAATATAATATAAATTTATTTTAAATAAGAAAAAAACATAAAATTTGAGAGTATTTATTAAACTTTGCAGAGTTAAAAAATAAGCCCAAGAAATCCATTTAAATCTTGAATTTATAATCAAAAAAAGCTTGAAATATCCTGATAACTTTGTCATAACATAAACAATTTTACAAAATTAATTAAGAGCAAAAGAAAATCTTAAAAAAATATATATTTAATTTTGTAATTTGTCAAAATTCAATTCAATAATTTTGCTTTTGTTTCCACAAATATTTTCCAATTTTGATAACAAATTTTGTTTCTTAAAGTTAAGACTTATTAACTATCTTTACAACTATAATTTTCTATTATCTTTTTATTTAAATATATTAATATTTATATATTAAAACTATAATATTCCATTATTTTGTTTATTTAATATTTATTTGTACATTTTTACTAACATTTAATTACCCAAGAAAATGGGAAAAGTTGGCTAAAAATTTGTCAAGACGATATTTATAATTTATTTCTTATTTACAAAATTAAATATATAAGATTTTAAAGATGTTCTTTTGCTTTTTATTAATTTTGTAACATTGTTTAATTCAAGTTAAGTTTTATTTAAATTATAATAGTTTGTCCCTGTTTTTTTTTTTAAATTTTTTGTATAATATATAAACATTTTCAATTTATATTTAGTTTACAAAATTGAATATTTATTTTTTAAGATTTCCTTTAGCTTGTAATTAATTTTGTAACGTTCTTTTATTCAAGTTTAATTTTATTAAATATTATAATGGTTTTTCTGTGGTTTTTAATATTTAAAAATTACATTAAGCAACATAAAATAGAAGAAAAAAATATCAATAATAAGAACAATATTATCTTGTTCGGTTTTTATATTCGGCGAGTTTATGTCGGCGGAGTTATGTCTTTTAATTATAAGAAATAAAACATACTTCAAAATTCTTAAATAAGTTAAAATATTTCTGACAAACGTTTGGTTTTTTATTTATATTTTTTTAGGGCTAAAAATATAGTTTTTTTTTTTTTTTTTTTTATTCCCCAATAATAATTACTCAAATTAATGCAATTAAGCACTATTTTCGCTGAGTGTACTTTTCCCGTAATGCTGCCATAATGAAATGTAATGCAATGTAACCGAATAACGAACCAACCAAGCGCAGCCGTTGTGCCCCTCGGGGCCCGCCAAGAACCACCCAGAAATTGCAACCATAAATCCCCCCAGGATTCCCCCCCCCCCTAGGATATACCCCACAAAAATCTATGCAAAAAATACAGGAGGACCTGCACCACATTTACCATCTGCAGGATGCAGTTTTTTCTCTTTCTTTGTGCCTCAGTAATTTGCATATGCATTAATATGCTTCAAGTGTCCCGTGTCCGTATTCGCGTATCCTTATCCGGGCATATCCTTCAGAATGAATAACTGGTGTTTTTGGTCCTTTGGCTTTTGTGCACTTGCGTGGAACGAAGGAGATTCGCAGCATCAGAATGATGAGGCGGCAGAAATCGGTTGGGCGGCGGCGGCAGGAGGTGTCCTTTTAATGGTCCTCGTTAAGCGATTCTGGGGGGGAGGGGGGGGGGGGGGGGTAACTTGCACAAACTAAGTTGTGAAAAAGGATACTTGCATTCATAATAATAACCAGCCACAGGAGATAACTGCAGTTTTTTTCAAGGATTAAGTGGGATTTGTTGAAGTTATGAGAGGTTAAGAAAGGTGGAAATATTGATGGAAACTAAATTATTTATAGAGAAATTGATTTACATTTCGAAATTTGTTTTAAAGATATTTGGGAACATGTAAAAGCGTTATTTGAATATTTTTAAGAAAGGAAATTATGTAAATGAAATGTAATATTTATTTTAAATCAATGTTTTTATTACCTTTTCATTCATAATTTGTTACTTTTTCTCTATTTTTTACTTATTATAACTATCTCTTTATTAAGATTTCTTTATTCTAGAAATATTTTAAAATGTTTAACTTATAAATATATTATAGCATATAAAATATATTATAACATAAATCTAATTAAGAATATAATATATATTTATTTATTCAATTAAAAGTAGTTTAATTGAAATCAGCTTAAAATTAGTGGCTGATATAAATAAATGCTGAGTTCTTAAGGTGATTTTTCAAAGTTGTTCGGGAATTTTATAGATATATTTATAAATAAATACACTTTTCACATAGTTAGTGATATAAATAATTATTTAAAATATTTTTTGCAGTCTTTTTTATACTATTCTATTCAAAAGTAATACAAAATTAGTCCAAATTAAATGTATAATTATTGAATTGGAACACTTAAGTTCATTTTTAAGACTTAAGTCCAAGTTACAATAAAAGTAAATTTACTTTAAAGTGAACGTTAATGCTAATCGAAGATGATGAAACTGATCGTCAGGTTTTTATTTATATTTAAACTATTTTGTTATAACTTTTACAGAAGGAAGTTAAATAAGAAAAATAATAAAAAATATACAATTTAACCCCGAAGTTATTTAATAAATTATTTTACTTTAAAATTAACGTTAAACTTAGCGTTAACCGGACGTGGTAAAACCCACCGTCAGTTAGTTAATTATTTTTATTGATATATTTTTAAAAGAATTTTAAATAAGAAAAATAATAACAGGACTCTTAGTATATATATATTGTTAATTTATTAGTTAAAAAATTAATCAAATAAATTAATTGGCATTTTTAGCCACATTTAACCGTTAACCGTTAACCGCTAACCGTTCTTCGTTAACCATTAACTGTTTACCATTTTCCCAACCCCTCTCTCTCTCTCGCACGGGACTGAAAATTTTATAATGGCTTCCAGAAAGAGAAAGAGCGAGAGCCAGTAAGAGAGGGAAGGAGAGCGAGTCAAAGAGAGAGAGCAGACGAGAGAGAGTGAGAGCGAGCGAGAGAGTGATAGCGACAGGGGCAAGTGAGTGCGCAGGTCGCAGCGAGTGCGAGCGAAAGGGCGCGAGGGCGGGAGCGCAAATGCAATTCATATAAAAATGAAAATGAATGAACAAGAGCGAGCGAAAGAGAGACAGAGGTGAGCGAAATTAACTGGGAGGGGCAAGCAACAAAAACAACAAAGATAACAAAAAAAGAGCGAAGAAACCTCCTGTCAAAGATGATTGCAAAAATCAGGAGAGCAAGAATTATCGGGGTTGCTCTCGTCACTCGCTGGCCACTCTATATGGTGTGTGAGAGTCTCCCCCTCCCCCCCTGGAAGACCCACCCCCTCCCAGCAGGTGGAAAACAACCACCAGAAGAAGGTGGCTTTACCTTTGGTTAAACAGAGACAGCAACGAGGATGACCTGGACCTTGGCGGCAGTTGGTTGGCCTGTTGGCCTGTCCAGGATTCTGCTCTCCCCCTCCCCCCGATATTAACATCAATAATTGCGGTTATGAGGATCCATGAGATTTCCACTACCAATCCCCATTCGTTGGTTTCAATTTGCAATGCAATGCAATGCAGCAAAGGACATCCAGGACACTCTCGGCTCCCTCCCCCCTCGATTCCTAATGAGGCATATCGCAGGCCGAGTTTTAATGAGGAGATTCTTCCCTCGACTGAATGCAATTAGACTGATTGCGGTTAAGTGCAGTCAATTAATCGAAGGAGCAGGAGGAGGCTTAATGCATCGAAGGATCGGAACACAAGTGCTTCGTGTTCTTTGCAAGTGGAAAATATTCTAGAAGTTTGATTTTGTTCTGAAAATGCTGATTTAGAGAAGAAGAAATCTCCAAATTAAAACTTGCAAAACATATGTATCGCCAGTTGTTGCTTACTTTGTTGTAATATTGATAAAATATAGATCATATTCATATAAATGATAAAGGGTTAGAACTTATAAACTGCAAGGTTTATTTCATGTTGCAAAATTGTTTTTGAGTATTAAAAATATCTCTAAATATTATTGCAATATGTATATTAAACAGATCTTAAAAATTATCTACAAAATCGATGTGATTGAACGCCTGAATATTTATATTTTGAGGCTCAAAGTGATGATTAGCTTTTAGTCAAGTTGTTAAGACTCAAAAACTCCTTAAAATGTTTTAGGCGTTTTTTTTTAATAATAAAAAAAATAAATATTATTGATATTTATTATAAATATTAATATTCACTAATTTATGGCTTAGATCATAAGTTTTTATACCTTTGCAGGGTACAATAATATTAGTTATAAGACTGTAACGAAATGAAGGAGTCATTTCCGACCCTAAATTAATTCTTTTTTTTTTTAAATGTTATACATTTTATACATCGTCCAAATTGTGAAAAATATTCACAAAAAATTTAAATTTTTATAAAGTTTTTAATGCTGACTTCTAAACCTAATAAAAACTAGCATATCACAGCTTTTCGAATTTAAATAAGTGCATTTTTGACTGAGTTGGGACTAATTTTCATACAAGGGTATAGAAACATCGGCTTTTCAAAGTTAGTTAGTTAGTTAAATAAGAACACTTCGTTGTGAATCAAATGGTTTATATTTGTACAAAAATATATAGAAAGTATAATGTATTATTAATAACATCAAATAAATATCAAAAACATGTCTTGTTCTATTTGGGATTGAATTAATTATAATAAAGCCTCTAATGCTTTGTAAATCAATATAAGTTTAATTTTAAAAATATTAAATAAAAGGTAGCTCAAGTCAAATTTTTAAAAAGTTGGGGGTAAATTTTAATGTAATTTGGGGTTTAGAATTGGACTGTCTCTCTAATTGTATTCTATAGTACTCTTTGACTTTAATTTAAGATCTTAACGGATATATCACTATTTTATTTTGCAAAGTTAAGGCTGTTTTTTTCTACTTCAAAATTGATTATTAAATTGACTAAATTTATGTGAATTTAAAATAAAACATTTAAAATAAAACAAGCTAAATGATACCCTTTACCGATTTCTATGATAATTTTATCGAGTAATGCCTGTGTAATGAGGAATCGAACTTATCCCAATATGGAGTCCCAAGTCACTTCATTTGGTCTGCTGATTTCCAAGTTTTTCCCCACACACACACACACACAAACACACATATATTTCAATGCAATTTTCAGCTCTTAATTTTCGGAAAGAATCCCCGAGTTCGTCTTCGTCGTCGCCGGTTGATTATGTCGCTCAGGGATTCGAGTTTGGGGAATTATGATGCGTGAAAAATATGTGAGAGAAGGATATGAAGGATAAGGAGGAGGAACAGGAGCAGGAGCAGGAGGAGGAGAACTTGGAATCCATATGCAAATCTCGTTAGTGGAGTCGCAAGTCCCATCCTTATTTCCGAATAGCAAATCGTTTGCGAAAAAAAAAACGGTGGAAATTGAATTTTGCAACTTTTTTTCGTTTTTGTGCCACCCCACAATGGCATATTAATTTCAGATTTTCAGATTTCCGATTTCAGATGTGGAATCATCATCAGCGTCCTGTAAGCCATATCGCCGAGAGTCCTTCAGAGAGTCCCTACACACCACACCGCCTCCTTTATGTTTTATGTTTTATGTTTTATGTTTTATGGCCTAACGAGTTGCAGCATCTCATTCATTATGCGACGATTTGCAGTATTATGGCCTCGTTTGCAGCCACCATTCCGTAATTCCATCCCTTTGGGGGGGGGGGTTCTTTTATTCTTACACTGGAATAAAATTAAGGATACTTATTTTGGAAAATGTAAGATATATCTAGGATTTTTGTAAATGTAAAGGAATAGTTGGGGGCTGTGAGAAAATGATCTGGAAAAAGGTTTAGTGACTTTCTTAACTTTCTTTTTTTGAGTTTAAAGCACAGTCTTGTGGCTTTATTTTCACATTATTTAAAAGCCTCTTTTTACTATTAAAAGTATTTAATTTATTATAGGAAATAATAACAAATAATTTATAAATTAATTTTTATTTACTATTAATAGTATTTATTCTTTTTTATAGGAAATTAATACTTATATTGTTTCTACAAATTTGTATTATATTTATTTATGGTTTTGCTATTTTCTGTTAGGTATTTTTTAAGAATAGTAAGATAGATATTTTAAGATGATAATAAGTCATGGTAAAATCCTAAATAAATCTCATTTCTATTAATTTTATTAGTTTTCTATTTTTAAATATTAATAAAAGTTAATGGAGTGTATTTGATGTATTATTTAAAGTGTGAGAAAAATAATTTGTACATCAAAGAAGAAAATATTAATCGATCTTTATTTTTTTTTAAGCAATTTTTTGATAGTTTAATAAATCTAAATAATAATGATTTATTAAACTATTTTACATTTAAGAAATCATCTCAAATCCTTCTTTATTATTTTTAAACATTTTTTTGGTAGTTTAATAAATCTTTATTATTTAGATTTATTATTTTAATAATAATAATATTTTAATAAATCTTTATTACTTAGATTTATTAAACTATTACAAAGAAATGCCTTTAAAATAATAAAGAAGGTTGAATGGTCACTTTTTTTAAACAAAATTTTTGTCGAAAGAGCTTAAAATGTTAATATTATTAATGTAATTGCTTGATATTAATTGCAAATAGTTTTAAAGAAGGCTTAAACATATTTTGGAATTTTTTCCTAATTAAAAACTGACTTCAACAAATATAATTTTAATATTTCCAGCATTTTTAGCTCATATATTTTATGGCTGCTTAAAAAACCTTTTCAGAATTTGTTCAATTTTTTTATAAAGTATATAGTTGTATTATATATATATTTATTTGGTTATTTTTTGTATTTATTTGTATTTATTTGTTTTTATTTGTATTTATTTGTATTTATTTGGATTTATTTATAATTTATTTGTATTTATTTGTATTTATTTGTATTTATTTGTATTTATTTGCATTTATTTGTATTTATTTTTATTTATTTGTATTTATTTGTATTTATTTGTATTTATTTGTATTTGTTTGTATTTGTTTGTATTTATTTTTAATTTATTTGTATTAATTTGTATTTATTTTTATTTATTTGCATTTATTTGCATTTATTTGTATTTATTTGTATTTAATTGTATTTCTTTGTATTTATTTCTATTTATTTGTATTTATTTGTATTTATTTGTATTTATTTGTATTTATTTGTGTTTATTTATATTTATTTATATTTATTTGTATTTATATATATTTATTTGTATTTATTTGCATTTATTTGTAATTATTTGTATTTATTTGTATTTATTTGTATTTATTTTTAATTATTTGTATTTATTTGTATTTATTTGTATTTATTTGTATTTATTTGTATTTATTTGTATTCATTTCTTATTTATTTGTGTATTTATTTGTATTTATTTGTATTTATTTGTATTTCTTTGCATTTATTTGTATTTATTTTTAATTTATTTGTATTTAATTTAATCTTATATTTCTTTCATCTTTCTCCCCGTGTATCTACACTCATCAAATCTAACATTTTTGCCTCCGGATCCGTCCGGATGAAAATTTGCATTAAGTGAAGTAGTCATCAGTTATCGGCATTAACATCCGAGGAACATCCAGCGTCACGATGATAGCAACGCAGCAAATTTTTCGAATTCAATAGAAGAGAGCCTTGGGTTCATCTTGTTTTTTTATTTTTTATTTTTTATTCGTGGGGTTAAGGTGGTGCTGCAAGGTGGTGCTGCACGGTGGTGCGGCATTGTTTGCTCGAAACTCAACCTCATTTGGAGCAGAAATATGCCAACAGCACTCGGAATAATAGAGCAAACTTCAGAGACGGAACGAGAGTGGAGAAAAAGGGGTGCCATTACCATTCACAAAAAACAGGTGAAAAAAGGTGAAAAAAGGTAAAAAAGGTGAAAAAAGGTGGAAAAGGGGGGGCGCTGTGCCACCTCAGTTGCCTGTTAGTTTGAACGCAAAATCAGCGACATTATAATCGTCCTCATTAACGGTCGTCCTCATCCTTGCGCCCCATCCTTGTGCCTCATCCTCCAGTTCCTGCTCCTGCTCCTGCCCGCTGTCGTTGTCGTTAATATCCTGGAAAACCTACCTCGTCAACTCATCAGCGTCATTAGCGAGGAGCAGCGGAAGGACGAAAAAAAATCGCACTAAAAATGGGAAAAATGTAGGCGGGTTTGAGAGGATATTAGTGATGCTCTAAGGATAATACTAGGAAGGATGTTATAAAAAAATATAGAAAAAATAGAGAAAAATATATAAAAAATATAGAATCAATAGAGAAAAGATATAGAAACAATATAGAACAAATTTATGAAATATATAAAAATATATATAAATATATATAAAAAATATATTTTAAAAATATAGAAAAATATATGAAAAATATATATATATAAAGAAAATATATATTCATTAAAAATATATACAAAATATGGAAAAATAGATTACAAATATATTAAAAAAATATTAAAACTATATTAATAATATAGAAAAAATATAGAAAAAAATATAGAAAAAAATATAGAACGAATATAGAAAGAATATAGAAAACATATATCAAAAATATATAAAAAATATATATATAACAAACTATAGAAAATATCTAGTGAGAAATGAGAAGGTTACTGCTAACAAAAACTTATTTGGTATAAAAAATATATATAACAGATATGTTAAAAATATATAAAAAATATTTCAAAAATGTATAAAAAATATATTAAAAATATATATAAAGAAAGATTAAAAATTTATTATAAATATAGAAGAATAAGCAATTATTATCCCGTCAAAAAATAATGAAATGTTGAAGGGTAAAAATGTATAATTATAATTTTTAGGAAATTAATGCATTATGTTCCATTTTGGGATTTATTTTTGAATGTTTTATATATTATTTAATATTTTCTTCAACTCCAGGCTTTTAAACGTGTTGAATAAATATTATTATTAATAAGAACTTAACTAAGTATTTATAAAAAATATAATAAATGCGTTTTTAAGAGTTTAGCTATAGTTTTAAGGATTATTTTAACAGTAAAAAATTATGTAAAGGAAATTTATATATATTTAGATACAAAAATTAGTTTTGAGCCCTAAAAATAATTTATAAAAATAATAAATATATTAATACAATTAGGAGAAATCTTCTAATTATATTTAATGAATCTTATTGCTTGATTTTGAGGAGAAATTTATGATCATAATTTATAATTATATTTATTTATAATTATATTTTCTAAATCAATCATCAAGTTTAGAGAAAAAGTATATAATATCCAAGGATATAGCTCCTCCTCAGATCCAAACCTCGATGCTGGGAGACCTAACCGACTTCGCCAAATCAATCCATTTTCAATCCAATCCAATTCCCGGCTACCTGGCAAGTTCGTTGAGTTTTCAATTGATAATACACTTGACTGAATCCAGGAGCCAGGATGGGCGCCACACCAACGCCACGCCCCCCCCCCTCCGGCAGGATCCATTCAGTGCTCATTCAGACAATTGCACCAGCACTGTGAGAAATAATTGCTATTTTACTAACCATTCAATTTCATTAGATAAAAAATCGAAGGATATAAATTATAAAGAATTTTTAAAGAATTTGAAATGGAAGTTTCCATCAAGAAAAATCTATTTTAAAATCAGTTTTCATTTAAATTAAATTTGCTTTATTATTTGTTATATTTTTTAAGTGCTTAAATCTAAGAATATAAATTTTAAAGAATTTTTAAAGAATTTAAAATCAAAGAAAATCTATTTCAAAATTAGTTTCCAGTAAAATTGCATTTTTTATAGTTTTTGTTCTATTTCTTAAGTGCATAAGTCTTAGACTTAATTTCTTAGAATAAATTACAAAGAATTCTTTAAGAAATTTAAATAGAAGTTTCCATCACGGAAAATCTATTTAAAAATCTATTTCCATTTAAATTGCATTTAATTTTTTTCTCTATTTATAAGAATATAAATTCTGAATCTAAGAACATAAATTATAAAGAAATTTCAAATAAGTTTCCATCAAGAAAAATCATTTTAAAATAGGTTTCCATTTAAATTAAATTAGTTTTATTTTTTGGTCCATTCTTCCAATGCATAAATCTAAGAATATTAATTATAAAGAATTTTTAAAGAATTTAAAATCAAAGAATATCTATTTCAAAATCTTTTTCCATTTAAATTTCATTTGTTTTAGTTTTTGTTATATTTTTTGTAGTGCATAAATCCAAGAATATAAATTTTAAAGAATTCTTAAAGAGCTTTAAATACAAGTTTTCATAAAGGAAAATATATTTTAAAATCTGTTTTCATTTAAATTAAATATGTTTCATTATTTGTTCTATTTTTTCCTGTACATAAACCTAAGAATATAAAATATAAAGAATTTTTAAATAATTTAAAATCAAAGAAAATCTATTTTAAAATCTTTTTCCATTAAAATTGAATTTCTTATAGTTTTTGTTCTACTTTTTCAGAATAAAAAGAATAAACAGAATAAAATTATAAAGATTTCTTAAAGTATTTAAAATCAAAGAAAATTTATTCCAAAATCTTTTGCCATTAAAATTTCAGATGTTTTATTTATTTTTTTTTAAATTTTCGGTCCATAAATCTAAGAATATAAATTATAATGGATTTTTTAATAAGTTTCTATCAAGGAAAATCTTTTTAAAATCTGTTTCCCTTTAAATTGAATTTTTTTTTTTTGTTTTATTTTTCTAATGCATAAATTTAAGAATTTAAATTATAAAGAATTCTTAAAGAGCTTTAAATACAAGTTTTCATCAAAGAAAATCTTTTAAAAAATCTCTTTCTATTTAAATTACATTTTTTTTCCTTTTATTATTTTATTTATATTTCTTCCCGTTTATTTTTTCCAGTGCATAAATCTCTCCGCTTGACAGTCGGTCGATTTGTCAATCAGCCAGCCTGTCAGTCAGTCAATTTGGGGAACGCAATTTTCTATTGGCAGTCAGCGGCAGGAAGCCGGGATTTCAGGACTTCGCGTCTCGCAGGACTCGCAGGATGTCGCGATGATAATGGTCGTAAAAGTAGAGATGGGAATCGAAGAGGAAAATATTATTTCAGCAGAATTTTTTTTGCGCAGAGCTTCTATTTATTATTATATTGTTGCTCTTAAGTGCACTTTCAAGGGGTTGTGTAAATTATTCAGCTTAATTCGGATTCGGATTCGGAAAGGCAACCCACCCGCCGAAAAGGATAAAAAGGATAAAAAGGGGGAACCACCCTGCGGGCGTATCCTTTGACTCGCTGCCATTCGCTTTGGGTGCTCCTGCTCTCTCTCTCTCGTATTTGTTTTCGTTTCTTCTCATTTCGTTCTTTATTTTTT
This sequence comes from Drosophila watanabei, assembly GCA_008042575.1. Classification (NCBI taxonomy): domain Eukaryota; kingdom Metazoa; phylum Arthropoda; class Insecta; order Diptera; family Drosophilidae; genus Drosophila; species Drosophila watanabei. Next base: position 66,468 of record VNJS01012368.1, on the reverse strand, counting down.
TTTCTATAATTTCGTCCTTGTTGTTGGTGCTCTCATATTTCGCTAATGGCTGCCAGGACTCTGCTTATATATATATACATTTTTTTCCTGCTGCTGCATTGCATTGCGCACAGGAAGTCATTATGGCGCACAACTGCAATGGGGAATTGTATTGACTGTTGTCCTCGAGCGAGGACGAGGACGAGCCTCCTCGTCCTGGCTTTCGTCCTTCCTTTCTTTCATTCCGCCAAATTGAATGATATCGAAATTTGGAATTTCGCAATTTGTGCACCGGTCCAAGTTAATGGATTGCCGGCAAGTCGACGAGAGGCGAGGAGGGAACCAATTATGGAGCTTAAGGGGGAGTAAAAGAGCTGAGGAAAATATGAGGAAAAGCGGAGGAAAAACTGAGGAGAAGCTGAGGAAAAGCTGAGGAAAAGCTGAGAAGTTCTTTGTGTTTTTAGAAGATTTTTTAAAAGAAGATTATATTTAAAAATTCAAGAAGTGTTATGTATTCTTTTTAGACTAAAAATTAATGTTTTTAAATGCTTTTTATAATATTTTAAAATTTTTTAATTAGCAAAAAACATTTGTAAATCAAAGCAAGAAGAATCTAAGAACTCAAAAAGAGCTAGAAAGTATTTTAAGCTCCAAGTAAAGTAAAGTTTTACTTTTAAATAGAATATTTACTCCTGTTAAAATCATTTAAAATCATTTCAGAATTATATTATAACCAAAATTTAAATTTTAGTAGTTTTTTAAGACTTTTTCTTCAAGGTTTTGTGTTTTTTGTAATATTTTTTGGTCTTAAATTTTGGCTTTTATTTTTTGTTTGTTGTTTGTGGCGACCTTTTTAATTCTTTAAAAATAAGTTGTGACTTCTTTAAATTATTTATTTAAATATATTTTTATATACAGATTTCTTTAACATTTATTAAAAATAGGCTGTAAGTTTTTTTAATAATTTATTTAATATTTAATATTTGGGTATTGTAAGCAGCTTTACATTTTTTTTATTAATTTAAATAAAGTCTCAACTGGTTAGGAATTTTATTAGTAAAAGCCACCTGAAACCCTTTATTAATAGTTTTTAATTTTTGTTTCTTGTTTATGGCGACCTTTCTAAATTCCGAAAAATATTTTGTCTTTTCTAATTAAAATATTACTAATAAAAATATAATGTATTTTTATATAATAAATATATATTCTACCCTTCAGGCAGTTTCCCAGAGAAAAATCCCTCCAAATGTCAACAGGTTTTCCTTGACTAAATTTACAGAATTTTCTTTCTGACATTTTGCAATTTTCCACTTGCAGTTGACGCAAAGCTATTTCCTTCGATTTCGCCGACACAAATAAGTTGTTGCCTGGCAAATATTGGCAGCTTCAAAGCGGGCTAAAAAGGAGTGAGAATAAGGCTAAAATGGTGCGTGAAAAGTTGGCCAAAAAGGTGTGCAAAAGGGGTAACAAGATGTCAAATGCAGCAAACGGAAAGGCATTCCGAATGACAGAAGTTATTAAATCGAATCAAATCGCAGGTGCTAAGCAATCATCATAACAATATGTTTCCTTCGGCAGTCAAGAGTCAGGAGTCAGGACTCAGGAGAGGTCCTGCAGCAGCAGTCCTAGTCCTTCGACTGCCGCTGACAGGGAATAAAATCTCTCTCAAGGATTTTTAACTAAACGCATTTTCTATTACTATTTCCATTTGGCATTTGTTGTTGACTCTTCAACTGTTGGCACTGCACTTGCCACCGAGAATTACTTTTCTGGCTTTTCATTTGCCGCGGAGAGGCAAGTACAGTAAGGAGTCGAAGGAGGGGAAAAAATGGTTTAAAAAAAATTTACAGGATCTTATTTTTAGTAATTTTTAGTTTAATGAATTTTTGGAAACATTTTTAATAGAGAAAATACATTTTGGGACTTAGTTTAGAAATGTATTTCATAAATAATAAAAGGAAACTTTAAAGAAGCTTTCTTTACCTTTCTTTCTTTACCAACTGTTGAGTTGCAAGTAAGTAAAGCATTTGAAATAATAAACAAATAAATAAATAAATGCAAAAATAATTAAATATAAAAAAATATATATTTTAAAACAAAATGAGAGAACTTCTGGAACTGTTTTTAAGTAGAAAGCTTCTCATTTATTTGTCTGAAAAACTCTTTTAAAGTACAGATTTTTTTACATTTATTAAAAACAAGTTGTGAGTTTTTTAAAATATTTATTTGAATATTTTTAGATACAGAATTAATTATAAATTTATTCTAAATAAGTTGTGAGTTTATTAAATTATTTATTTGAATAATATTTTATATACAGATTTCTTTTACATTTATTAAAAATAAGTCGTGCGTTTTTTGCCTCAAAGTTCTTAGCTTTTCAGTTGCAAGTCAGTAAAGCAATTAAATTTATTAACAAACAAATAAAGAAATGCAAAAATAATTAAATAAAAATATTTTCTTTTTAATACAAAATCAGAGAACTTCTTAAGCTGTTTTCAAAGGAGACAGATTCTCATTTATTCGTACAGATTTCTTTTTAAATTTATTCAAAATAAGTTGTGAGTTCTTTTAAATATTTATTTAAATATTTATTTGTATACAGATTTCTTTTATTTTTATTAAAAATGAGTTGTAAGTTTTTTAAATTAATTATTTAATTATTTATTTATTTATTATTAACAGCTTAAAATTTTAATTAATTAAATTAAACTCCCAACTTCTTATTATTTTTTTTTGGCAGCTGTAAAAAAGCCACCTGAAACCCAATATTAATGGCGTGACAAACCAATAACAGGCCGCAGCTACCCCTATTTTCCCCGCTGTTTTTCCGGCATTTCCCCCGCTTCCCCCCCCGCCCGGTGGCACTTCAGGGGCGACGTGTCAGAATTTGTTGACATGTTTGTGACGTGAACTGTTTGCACTTCATCCTTTTGTCCGTCGATGTGTGTGCGATGATAAAAAAAATAAAATAAACGAAAATAAAAGGAGCTGCCTGTCCGCATCTGTATCTGTATCTGTATCTGTATCCATCAGATACGCTGTAGCTGTCGCTTCTTTATTTCTATTTCATTATTTCCATTTCCAACTATTTATTTGCTCACGCCGACAGATGTTGTTGCATTCTCACATTTTATATTTTCTGGGAAATCGTCTCGCAAATTGCTTAATTTCTTTATTTCATTATTTATTCTCGATTATGAAAAACAGTTTCAGCTGCTTCATCAGCAAGAAATCGTCAAGAGAAAAAATTAATAATAAAGAAATTCCCAAACAAATTGGAAAGAAATCTAAAGAAACATAAAGAGAAATCAGAATTTCAAAAGAAATATATTTTCTTGGCTTTTCTTGTGGGGGAGGGAAATGGGAATTAAATCCGGAATTAATTCATTTACAAATTTCCATTTTGTGCAGCGAAGGCTGAAAATTGCCGTTAAGCAATTTCTTTTCCTTTTCATATGCTAAAATGACAGTTTTTCTTTTTTCTTTTGCTTTTCTTGGAGGGGCGGAGACTGGTCAAGATTTATGGGGGAATAATTGCAGTGTAATGTGGGGAAAATAATTATTTTGGGGTTTTCTTTTTCATGAAAAATTTGTAGAATAGGAAAAAAAGTTGATATAGAAAAAGATTTATTAGAAATGATTATTAAAGAATGTTGAAAAATATTTTTAGAATTTTTTTAAAACTAGTTTAAAGTATTTGTACTTTTATTTGGTAGTTCATGTCTTTTTTTAATTATAAAATAAATTAAAAACCATAATAACCTTTTCTTTATAGTAAATAAATAAATTATTAAATAATATAAAAACCTTTTACTTTTGTGACTTCTCTTTAAAATAAATTAATAAATAAATAAAATATTGAATAAATTAAGAACCATTTATTTTTGTTATAAAAATTTTTCTCTTTAAAATAAGTAAAATAAATTAATAAATAAATAAATTATTATATAAATAAACAACCATTTCTCTTTAAAATAAATAATATATTTTGGATGAGATTTCGACATATTATTGGAATCTCTTTATTAAAAGTATTTAAATTTAATTAAAATCAAAGCGAACGTAAAAATACTTTAATATTTTTATTTATTTATTTTTTAAAAGAATTTGTTGTACTTCATTAATATTTACTATAAAAATATTAATATTTATATTTTTAAATAAGAATTATTCCAAAACTTCGAATCTAATTAAATTTCTTGATTACTTTGAATCAATTTCCACACAAAATGCTAAAATTTTTGATTGCAGTCTCATAACAAACATACTTCCAAACCTCCAAAAAGAGAGGAAAATCCCCCAAAAACATATATCTTCCATATGTCTGAGCTTCTTCCTTCTATCCTTCCAAAAGGATATACATTTTGGCCAGACTTGTTGACTCGTGTGTTTGACTGGACCGCAACGAGTGTAAATAAATCGAGGGGAAAAACGATTTGGCCAAAAGGATTACACTGGAAATTAAGAAAAGGAATTTTTAAAGAATTTAAACAATGAAATAATTTCAATTAAGAATAAATAAATCATAAATAATTCGCGGGGAAAATGGTTTAAATTTAAACAATGAAACAATAACTTTTTTAAATATGTTAAGAAGCCTTTAAAAAATTTTAAATATTATTTCGAATTAATTTCTTGAATTTTACGTTTTAAATATTTTAAGAAGCCTTTAAAAAATATTTTAAATATTACTTCGTATTAATTTCTTGAATTTTAGGTTTTAAAGGAGGAAATATATTTATTTTAATTACTTTTTTAAGGTTTAGAGAGGCAAAATCATGCATTTTCTGTAAAATTATTTAATTTTTAATTAATTATTTGCATTATTTAATAAAATACAAAAATTACAAAAATAAATGAATAAATAATAATAATAATAAATAAATAAAATAAAAATACAATAAATAAGTATAAAATAGATGTATTTTATTATTATTTGATATTTATTTTCTAACTTCCTTTCCAATTTCTTCTCCAACTTCCGTTTGATTATTCCTCCCAGTGTCCCCGCACAAGGATAACACACACAGAGAGTCCTTTTTTTTCTGCGTAACAACTTGGCCCATTGTCAAGGATCTCTAAAGCTTTTAGCTTAAACACACTTTTGGGCCAACTACTTGGCGGGGGCGGAGGGTTGCTGCTGCCATTGACATATTTGGCTCGTCGCTTCGTTTAATTTCATTTATCGTTTTGATTGTGCGAAAGTGGATTGCCGAGGGGGATGCCCCCCCTCTCTGAAGCTGAAATCGAACACAAATTAAATGCAACTTAACGAAATTGCCAACAAATCATTGGAGAAGACTTCCGAAAATTAAAAGGAAAATTAAATAAAGGAAAAGAAAGGAGTTACGCATACGCAGCGTGGACCCAAGGCAAAGGGCAGGCGCAATGGCCACACACACACACAAACTGTCACTCATTAACACTAACACAGAGAGATATATATATACAAAGAAATATTATAAAAACAACAACCCTTTGAGTCCTGCGACGAAAGCTCCCCCTACTACCTTCTGCCTCCTGCCTCCTGCTCCTGCTCCTGCTCCTGTTTTTTGTTTCGTGTTGACACTCGAAAGCTGCATTTGTTTGCAAACTTTTCAGCGCTCGCAATCAGCAATCGTCCTGCTAGCCGATACACGAACCCAATGCTAGCTAAGAGTGTCCTTTGAAATCCTCGCAGAATCTGGGTTCTAAAGATTTGTCCTTTTAAAGAAGGTGGAAGTTAGCCTGCATTTTTCTGGGGAATTATAAATTATTAGAATAGATTTTTACAGAACAAATATATTATGTAAAGTATGTAAAATTGTATATGTACCTTAACCTTTAATTAAATATTTAAAGTTTATAAAGTTGTACATATTATAATTTGTTTATTTAATTAGAGACTTAATCTTTAAAAGATTTTTCACAACATTTCTGCAAGATAAATTATAGTTAGGAATTGAGAAACGTGGAAACTGAATACACTGCGTCTTTGTTTCCTTCTGAAATTCTTTATAAAGAAATTGTTATATTTTTATTTAACATGTTTTTATAAATTCTTATGAAAAATTAAAGAATTATAAACATTAAAACCTTGGCCTAATTAATTAGATATTTTTCTTTATTAAGGAACTTTCTTTATTTCACTTTCTTCAAACTTTAAGTTCTATTTTATTAGAATTCCATTTTCTGTTCAAATGGAAATCCTGTACTAAATTTTCTGACTAACTAACTAACTATAGAACCTAAAATATATAACAAAATTATTACTTTTATAAGCATTATTTAAACATAAGCTCTACATGTTCTACATATTCAGTCAATTTAATATATTTTCTTTATCAAACAAATATTTGTTATTTTGTTTAAAGATAATTTTAACATTCTAAGAATTTGCAAAACGAAAATAAATTTGCTTGCTATGCATTTTACAAGTAAATAATAACTTTTAGTATTTCTTGAAGAGAAATAGCTTTAATAGAAATTTTGGATTAGGAAAAAAATGTTGCTAAGGCAAACAAAAGAATTAAAAATCCCCTAAGAAAAGCATTGAAGAATTTATTCAATGGAATTTATTGTAAACAAATTTGTTATTTATATTTATAAACCATTTATCTGCTGATTAACCAAGAAATGTTTTCAATCCATATTTTATCAGTTTTTATAATAAAACTCCATAAAATGAATTTAAAGGAATTTATTTTAATTATTTAACATAATTTGTTATTTATAGTAATTTAACATATATCTACTGATTAATCAAGATATGTTTTCATTAAATTATTTAAATGGAATACATTTTTAGAAAATTGTTGAATTTCACATTTAATACAAAAAATACAGAAAATTCACTGAAGACATTTTCTAGACAAAATTCTAAAGCTTCTTATAGAAAAACTACACAAAATATATATAAATACATTAAAGTTTAACGAAACCCCAGAATTTTCAATTAAAAACCAATCCAATATATATAAAATTTTACAACTTTTTAAGTGTTTCATTTAATATTTTTTCCGTATAATTTCCGACCCCAAATTGCAGTTATTTGTGCATCGAAAAGAGGCTCTTTTTCGAGACAATCATCCAAAGTGGGATTACCTTGATTGTTCCGTTTAGTCCTGAATTTTCTGTTTTATATCCTTCAGACTCACTCTATGTCCTGTGTGGTGTGGGAGTGTGAGTCGCGTTTTTGTCGAGTGCTCAACCACTTCAAAGTGCAAATGCCAAATGCACTTGAGTTCACCGAATCATCATCCTTGATTACTTATTTAGCATTTAGGACTCACCTTCCTCGACAATTGTCTAATTGCAATCTGCAAATGCCTATTATGCAATCAAGGATGAATCTGGAATCCTGAATCCGCAATCCTCAATCCTGAATACTGAATCCCGAATCTGAATACGATTTTCCTGCTGTTCACGCCACTTGCGCATTATTCAAATTTTGCAATTTTCAAATGAAAAACAAAAGCCAAGGCAGGCTCTATTCAAAAAAAAAAAAAAAAAAAGGAAAGGAAAAGAAAAGAAAAGAGGCGAAAGGAGAAAAGAGAAAAAAAAAACAGGAGGCGAGGCACAGTCGCCGTTGCCGCAAATCCTTTTATGATAATTTCTCAAGAGTGTCGTCCTTTGATCAAGCAAGTGCCTCGTCCTGGGTCGCCGTGAAAAAAAAAAGAAAGAAATATATAAAAACTCATTCAAGCATGAATGTGAATATATATGATTTCCAACCACACGGCGAGTGTGTCCTCATGAGGATTTAATAATTCGTTAAGCGAAATTAAAATTGCCAACTGCACTCGTCCTCGAAAAGGTGGAATGAACCCCGGGAACTCCTGGCACCTTTCCAAAATTCTTGAATTTATTAATTTTAATTGGGGATTTTGGGGGAGAAATTTAAGGTTTTATAAATATATGAAAATTTCTTACTTTTTCCTGAAACTTTTTTATTTTAAAATTTAATTTATAGAAAGTGTGATTAATCTGAAACTATAAATTAACATTTTCTGATATCAAGAAAGTCTTTAGAACATTTCTGGAATATTTCTTAGATTTTTTAATATTATCTAAATTCTATTTCTATGATGCTTTTTTTATTTTTGTTTCTTTTTTTATTTTATTTTTAACCTGTTTACTTAATTATAAATTAAACTTCATGATAAATATCAGGCATAGCTGCTGTGGCTTTCATCTGCCTTTAATCCTTTCGATTTATTAATATAACTTAATAAGAAAGTAAATATTATTTATAAGTACTTAAACATTGCACAATATTTTCTTCTTCAGTAAATAATACTTTAATAAATTTCATATAAAATCCTGGTTATTTTCTTTATTGGTAAATCGTTGAATTGTATTATTTTAGCATCCAAAAGTTTCCTGAATTTCTTTGACTTGCAGCCTTAAAAATCATTGCAATTAAATCTTAATTGTTTTTAAGCTTCAGCTTATTTCTCCTCTTAAATTAAGGCTACAAAAAATAGAAGAAATCAATTTAAATAAATACAAACAAATTGAGCTAAAATTAAATTATTTTATTATTAAATTAAAGACCGCTTAAACCGCACAAACATAAATATTGCATACTCAAAAGGAGCACAGAAAAAGTTCCTTTTAATTAAGATTTAAAAAAAAACCTTAAAATCCTTATAACTTATAATTAATTTATATATATTATATTATATTATATTATATTATATTATATTATATTATATTATATACTCCTTAAAGACTTTATATATTCTTTCTTATACTCTATATACTCCTTAATGCCTTATACCAATTCCATTTAAATAAACATTTAAAAACCTTCAAAACCTTATAATTTATCATTTTTTTATATATTTTAAACTATAATCTATATACAACTTAATGCCTTATATTTTATTTATTTATATATTTTAAACAATATTCCATATACTCCTAAATATATATTACACCCTCTTTTTTCGTCCACAAATTAATTTACAACATTCATAATGCATCGCCTGCGCTTAATTTTCGCGCATTTCGGTGGGAGTGGCGCTGAAGGACTCAGGACTGAGGACCCAGGACTCAAAAACTGAGCACCGAGGACGAGGCGGACACGGTTGCAAACACACGAATTCATTTGCATAATTTTTTAATACTCCATTTCGCAGGATGCAGGATGCAGGTGTAGAAGGAGGTGCAAATGGAGGTGCAGGTGCGTCGGCGTCATCGTTAGCTAACGAGGTGAGAATGTGGATGTCCTAATGTCCCGATGTCCTGATGTCCTGGTGGGTGTCCTCATTATTATATTTCACTGCACACATACGGTTCTCCTTCACTTTATCCGTTTATAATTTTTACTGTCTCAGGCTCAGGCTCTGTCTCTGTCTTTGTCTCCTTTTTTGGCGCTGCAAAAAATTGTCAGCTTCCAGGAAGAAAAAGGATATAAGAAGCCAAAACCTCAGACAAAAATAATTCCAAAATATGTTGATTTCCTTTGAGAGAATATCTGCTTTTCTAATCTTTTATTTTACTGATTTTTATATTCTTGAGCAGCATCTACAGCCGCGTTGATCTAGCCGAAGTAAGGTTACTTTTTTGATGAAGTTAACTCTAAGGAAGGCAATGATCTCTTCAATTATAATTAAGAAACCTTTTTATTCATATATTTAACTCATTTAAATTAATTATAAACCCTTTCAATCTATGGATTTAATTTACATATTTAACTCCTTTAAATTTACTTTAAAGCATTTAATTTTTAATTCAATTAAACTTTTAATAAACTTTTTAAATATTTTTATATAAGAACTCTCTTTTAAACCCTTTCTAATTACCACTTTTCTCACTCACTTGAACTCTTCCAATTGGCCAGCAATTAAGCCCAATCGATCAGTTTAGACACCGAACTGCACTCACTCGCTAGTTATTCATTATTCATTATCCATTTATTCATTTATTCATTTATTTCCCGCCAATTATCCAATCAAAGAGGCGTGAAACTCAGGGAAAATCGAATTAATTCGATTTGAATTCACACCTTTTTGTATCCACGAAGAAACTCGAATTTAATTGGTTTCAACGGAAAAAAAGAGTGGCAGGCCGCATTTTCGCCTCGTTAAAAAAAAAGAAAGGTGAAAAACTGTTGTAATTGTTTTTTCAGCCAGCAAAAGCAGAAGCAGAAAGCAGAAGCAAGAAGCAGAAGCATGAACCTGAAGCAAAAGCGCTCCTCGAGAGTGTGTGTAATTGGTTCTGACTGCTAAATGAACCATTTACCAATTAAACCCGAGACCCGAGAGCCATGAGTGCCCATGTGTAGAGCTGCTGCTGCCAGATCTGGCTTAGAGAGGAGAGCGATAGCGATAGTCGTGAGTTGGTTAGGTTAAGAGCAATGACTATCGATTGGTTTTAGTTAAAAATAAGAATGCTTTTTTGAAATATTTCAAGATTCCCATCGATTGATTATGTTAACAAATAAGAATGCTTCTTTGAAATATTTTCTTTATATTTATTTTATTTGATTTTATTTATATTTCAACATTTTATTTTTATTTATTTATAATTATTTTATTTTATTTATCACAATTCTAGATTAAACCCTTTTGACTGCAGGTTTATCTTCCCAAAAAAAGAAAAGATTTCTCTATAATCATAATAGATTCTGCCTTATAAAGTTTAGGAAACGACATTAACTTTGAAAGTTAGAAAATATTCTGAAAAGGTAAGATTCTGATACAGAAATCTATTAGAATTTATTGTTTATTCTTTTAGTAAAGTTTCCCAACATTATAAATATATATTAAAAATTTATTTGCATTAATAAATAATAATTATTTACCTTAAAAAACGCAGTCATAAAGAATTCTTTGCTTGCTTTAAGATACTCTCGTAAAAGAATTTGAAATTTCTAATTATTCAGATATAATTTCTGTATGAAATATTATTATATTCCGCTTTTAGACCTTCTAGGAATATGATTTAAGTTCTCTAAAGATTTAAGCATTACTTTTTGCTTTGCATTTTATTAAGAAATAATATTTCTTTATTTATTTTTCAACATTTACTATAAATAAACCACATTTAAAAGTAAAAAATAAACCCTGTCATACTTTTAGACACATTTTAATAAGATTTAAAATATCCAAAATTCTTTTACTTATGTTTTAATTTAAAAATGAAATTTTAAACTTTAAAACGTAATTTTTTAAACTTAAAAATATAATATGTTAACTTTTAAAATGTAATTTTTAAACCTTAAAAAGATATGTTTCCACACTACTATCTCTATGAACTTGTAGATACATTTTAATGAGATTTAAATATTCAAGAATTCTTTTGCATACGTTTTAATTGAAAAATGTAATGTTATGTTTCTATTATAATTTCAATATATAATTTTTAAAACTTAAATATGTAAATTTTAAAATAAATAATTTAATTTCTTAACCTTAAAATAATACCTTTCCTTTCTGCTTTCTCTAGGAACTCAGCTCGTTAACATCCCGCTGGAGAAACGCTTGAGAGTCACGCCCGCGAGTCGAGAACAGAAAGCGGAGAATTGAAAAGGTTTCTCTCTCCCTTTTTCTCTCAGCTCGAAGTTGGATAAACGCTGGGAAATCGTTGGGAAAAATATATCTACAGAGCAGAAAAAAATAAGCAAAAATTGCTGAGCCATCCTTGGATCCTTTTTCCACCTGTTTTAAGGAGCTGCTGCTCATTCTCAAGAGGATCCCCGTTTGCAGGAGGTTAATTCGAGGACGATTGGCGTTAATCAAGCAATTAATTGGGTTATAATTCCGTCAGGAGTCGCTCCTTGAAAATCACCTGCGAAGTCACCACAAATTAGAGGAGAATGCGAGATAATTTTCATTAATTTTATTATTTATTCAAACCGTTTTTCTTTTAATTTTCCAAAAACTCAAGATTCATCCCCTTTGTTTATCCTTTACCAACTGTTGCCAAGGATTTAGTTTTTAGTTTTATTATTCTTTGGCCACTTGAGAGGACCTCATCACACCTACGAAAAGGTCAATGCCTAATCCCTAATCCTTCGCACCTATCGGCCAGGATTACGATTATTATTCGAATATATATCCTGGCCATATCCTGGTCGTATCCTGGCCTGGTGTTTGTTCTCCAAATAATATAATTACATGTAATTGGAGGCAGGACAACGGACAAACGGACAATGGCAACTGGCATGTCCTGCTAAAAGGACAAGCGAACCCGACAGCCTGACAAATGTTGTGTCAATATTTTGACAGAAGAATGCCAAAAACCGAAGCGAGTTCCTTTTGCTTATATCCTTTTTTCTTTTCCTTTTTTGCACAAAGCAGGAAGAGCGGCAGGAAGAAGAGCAAGCAGCAAGGATCGCAAGGATCGCAGGGATCGCACTGATCGCTGATGAGTCAACCAGCAAATATGCAGACAGGATAATGAACAGGAGCTTGGGGGAAACTGAGAAAAAATATGGGAATAAAAATTAATGAAAATTTGAATTATTGAAATTGAATTTATTTAAATTGAAAATTGAATTATTATTGGATTTATTAAGATTTTTTTTGGATAATTAAATTATTATTATTAATGTTTTGCAAGGTAAAAAGTTGCTTAAAATTTGTTTAGTATCCTTAAAGCTTCCTTTCTTGTTATTGTTTATTTTATTCTTATTAAATCTTTATATTTATTACCAGAAAATCTGAAAAATGTAGAAAGCTTGCCTCTGGTCATAATATTTCTTAAATATATATACACAAATATGTATATATAGATATGTATGCAGATATAGCACTCTTTCACTTAACAACAATTGGAGCACACACACACATTTGCCAAGTGTCCACACATTTGCATGAAAAGACGTTATAAACAGCAAACTAAAATAGAAAAAAAGAAATAAAACAAAATAGAAATTAAGAGAAATGCAGAAATGCGAGAATGGGAAGGCAAAAAAAAAAAAATATATATAAAAACATAAACACAAAGTGCAACTCAGATGGTGGAAATGAAAAGAAATTGCATATACATAAGTATAAATACACTGAGAGAAAAAAAGAACGGTTGAATTAAAGATAGAAATGATATGAAAAACAATATGAAAATAAATGAATACTTATTTATTAATAAATAAAACAAAATAAATATATAAATAAATATAAATAAATATATAACAAAATGTACACCAAGATCGGGTGAAAAATAATAATAAACTTTAATAAACAATTGTTTCCAACTCTGCCAGGGTTGTCATCCATATCTATGAACTAGATAGTCCCCAAAATTAGTTGTAAATTGCAATGGAATTTAGTTAAATATTTAAAAAAAATATATGTGGTATTTTAACAACATATGAACAAAATTTTAACCAATTTATTTAATGTATAAATATATTTATTTATTGTTACCAAAGTTTTCATAAAAAGAAAGAAATCATATATTTCTAAGCCTGCCAGGGTTGTCATCTGCTGTTCCGAATCAGAACTGAGGGAAATATTTATTTAAATGCTGTTTTTCATTGCTTGGATTATATTTCTTTATAAAGTTCCAAATAAAATAGTAAGGCAAATATTTTATCAAAATTATCTGATTTATAAATGTATATTTTCTAAAAAACATATATTTCTAAGCCTGCCAGGGTTGTCATCTGTAAATACGAAGCAAATAGAACCAAAAAAAAAAATGGGTATTGTAAGAAAACTAAGGGAAATATTTTTTTATATATTCTTTTTCATAGTTTTGATTATATATTTCTATAAAAGTAGTTTGACAAATATTTTTCTATTAATAATATAGGTTTTCCCTCTATTTTCTTTCCGTACACCTGTCCCTGTGTGTGTAGTGTCTCTGTATGTGTGTGCGAGTGTACATAATAAAAAAGTACTTCATTAAAAATCAACAACAACGCCTCGCCCGAAGTGTGTGTTGATTTCCATATGAAAAGCAACAAGGAAAACAACAAGAGAGAAGCTTGGAAAAAAAAAAAAAAATCCGCACCGAGGAAATGCTAAGTACACGGTACCATGTAAGTGGGCGGTGGGGCGTGGCAGCTCCCTCCATTGTCACAGGAAATGAGTTGCCGAGGAGAAATGGAGGAGAAAGTCCCTAGACTTACGCTCAGAATTGAAATTAAAAATGTGTAAATGAAAAAATGAATAAATATGGCAAGCTAGGGGGGGAAAGGGAGCGTGTTGCAAGAATATAATTGCTACATTTCGCATTAAGCAGTTTGCATTTCCATCTCTCTGCCCCGCCCATTGAAAAAAAAAGAAAATCAACCCCACTTCCGCTGCTGGGCAAATGGCAACAATTGAGAAACTTTCTTTGATCTTTCGCATGGAAATTAATTTTTCTTGCGCCTTTTTGTTGTTTTTCTGCTGTTTTGTTGTTCAGCTTAACAATTATTATTCGCATTCGTATTTATTCCCCGATAATGGAGGCTGTAAACCAGAGATTGGAGCACTCGATGGGGGGAGGCGCAGGTCCTTGGTCCTTTTTGGACAATAAAAGGTTGCAGGGATTTATGAAAGCATTTATATTTTTTGAGTGGGAGAAACAACGAAAAAGATTTCTTTGTTATTTATTGAATTAACAAAAGGATGAAGAGATTGTCAGCTTAATTAACTATAAATAAATAGATAATAATAGAGAAAAAAAAAGCTCAATCTACTTAAGGAACAAGAGAAATATACAAATTGTAAATACTTTAATATCATAACCACACATAAAATAAGTATTAGTAAATATTAATATTTGTTAAAAGTGACAAGGATTTAATGGTAATAGGAACTTGTATGAAAACATTTCAATATTTAAACTTTCTTCTACTTTAAACATTTTAAGCATTGATTTATAAGGAATGTATAAAAACAAGTGACGCAAATTTAATAATAATTGATATTCAATTGCCATTTTTTATGGATTATTATTTCTTAAATAAATACATCAAAAGTTGAGACCCCAATGAAATATAAATAAAGGTTGAAACCCTAATTAAATATTAAGAAAGGCTTAAACCTTAATTAAATATATATAAATTTTATGAAAACAAAATAAATATTATAAAATTGTTATAAAAATGTAATTGATGTGGAGTTTATATATATTTATATCCCTAAACTAATAAAATATATAATTAAGTCATTTTAAGCCTTTAAATATATGAAATTTATGAAAATACTCATTAAGTTTTAATAACAAGAACTCAATGAATTTATTTGTATTACAATTTTCTTGTTAATAATTTATTTAATAAAATCCTAAAGGGATAATAAAATTTAATATATATATATTACATGCTTATAGTTATCCTTAATAGCGGTTAATTATTATTCCATTAATTTTAACTTTATTAAATTAATATATATAGTAAAATATTTCCAATAGTTCAAGTTAAGTTATTACTTATATATAGAGACATAGATTTTATGACTAAAAGTAATATTGTTTTTTAAAAACATTACATAATTTAATAATAAGACAATTTATATTCATTATAAAAGGCCTTTTATTTAAAGATTTTATGATTAAAAATAATATTGTTGTCAAAAACATTGAATAAGTTTTAATAATTAGACATTTCCTTTTATTTATTAAAGGCATAAAAGGTTAGAGAATTTCTGGTTAAAAATAATATTGCTTAGAAAAAATACTACAGAATTTACCTTATAAAAACATTAAAGGTTTAAACCATAATTAACTATTGATAAAATATTAATAAATATTGATAAATAACTTTGCTTTGATTTCCATAATTAGTTTTCAATTTTGCTTAAAGTTAACAAATTTTGTTTCTAAGAGTTAAGACTTATTAACAATCTTTATTATAATATATAATCTTTATTAATCTTTATTATTATTAAATTATTATTTTTATTATATTATTAATCTTTCTTGTAATTATAATATTCAATTATTTTGTTTATTTAGTTTGTTTATTTAATATTTATTTGTACATTTTTACTAACATTTTAATACCCCAAAAAATGGAAAAACTTGGCTCAAACTATTGATAAATTTAAGTATAATAAAAACCTTATTTACAGATGAATTATATTAATTATATTATATTAATTATATTAAATATATTATATTACTTAAAGTCCCCTAAAATTCATTAAACTTTGTCCGCTTTTAATTATAGAAATTATAAAACCAACTAAATAGTTTCAGGGAATTCAACTAGAATTTTTGATGACAAACGAAGAAAGTCATAGTCCTGGCGTCATGCCAAAATCATATATATATCCTTCTCTCTCACTGGCTTTATCCTTGGCCACAGCCCCCATCCTGTCAGCTCCTCCTCCTTGGTTCAGTTTTTTTTCTCTTCTTCCTTGTTTCACAGTTGCATAATCAGACCATTGCATAATTTTAGACCCACACACACACTCACAGGACGAAGGATGCAGGACCTCATACCATGGCTTACATTAATTATAATTTGCAGCCTGTGAGTGAGAATCGCAGCTTATAATTATGCGAAAAAGTCTGCAGTGACACGCCCACCTCTTCACATTACACATTTTTTTTCCCCCAAAGAAATAATTGAAAATTGCGCAATTCTCACAAGTGGGAAACAGAGCAGAGAGAAAACCCCCTTTCCCCTCTCTCCCCTCTCTCCTCTCCTCGTATTTCCACCACAATTAACCCACACACATGCCACGCCCCCATTAGAATTATTTCTCTCGGATTTTTCTTTTTTTTTTGTACTCAGTTTTTTCCGCCGTATATATTTCTTTTCCTCTTCTTTTTTTTGTGGAATTTTTATTCCAGCAAACGCCAACGCCCTGGCCCGAGGTAGAAAAAAATATATATCATATATATATCATATATATATATATATATATCACTTCATGTGTGGGCCGTTGCCGCGATTATTATTATCATGATTATTATTATGCGCAAATTGCAAAATTTTCGCGGCGGTCTAAGTAGAACCAGCAAAAGCAGCAGGAGTGTGAGAACACTAAGAGAAAATACGGGGAATTACGTAAATTTTATCGTTATTTTTATAATTATTATTCCCAGGGGGAAGCGGGGGTATGAGTTCTCAAAGAAGGGGATTTAGAAACCTATGAGTAATATGGTAATTGGGTTTTTTTCTAGGGCTTATTATAATTACATTATTACATTACATTATTATTATTACATTTGTCAGCAGGCGAGTTGATTTTGCAATGTCATGGTTCTATACTATATTTTATTCTTATTTTTAATTAAAAAAGATAAATTATAACTTCATGTTTCTATCCGTTTTATTTATATTTTTGTTTAAAAAGAGAAATTATAACTTTACTGGTTTTCAACATATTTTTTGTTTATGTCGATAAATGAGCATTTTGTTTTTATTTTTGTTTATTATTTTATTTTTGTATATATATTTTTTATTATTTTATTTATTTTAGAACTTCGTTTTAAATATTATGAAAATTGGAAAACTATTTCATAAAGCTGACATACGTTTAGAAATTTAGAAATTATTAGAAATTCGAAATTTCGGAAATTAAAAGGAAAATTATAACTTTGGCGATTTTATAAATAACATATTATGTATTTTTTTAGAACACACACTTTCGAGGTAAATTATTGGACGTATAATGAGGTTTATTTGTGAAAAATGAAACAATTGTCTAAAAACAATTCTGCAATAAATAAAATAATTCAATTCAATAAATAAATAATTATTTATAGTTTAAAAGAAAAACGCAGTTTGGGGGAGTGCGATAATTGGATGGAAAGTAGTAAGAAAGTCAATTGTTGTTATTAATTTTAAATGTATTAATTACGCCAGAAAGTTGTTTTCAATCAGTTGGGGAAAGAGGAAATATTTTACATTTCGTATTTGCCTATTCAACAGCATAATTCTTCAATAAATAAATAAATAATAATTATTATAATAAATACATGTTGAGGCTAAGGTCCAGTTTGAGAGCTTATTAAGTTTATTTTGAGATTGTTTGAGTTTAAGATATCGATTAATAATATATAAATTAACAGAAAGCTTAGCAAAATACAATTAATAAATACAATATAATAAATATTCAAATATTTTTCTTTAAATATTGAATTTACATGAATTTTATTTTAATTTCCAACGAAGTTTTGTCTATACATCATCTATTTTATGTATCTAAAGTAGAATTTTGTATATATTTGTTTCTTGTAAAGTATAACTCATTATTTAATATTCTTTTCCAAAGCTCTTCACTCCTTATGCATATTTTTTTTCTTGTATATTTTTTTTCCCTAAACACTCCCCCATTTCGTTCAGTGCAGCCAAATCCCCCATATCGTTGGCTCTCGGTTCAGGCCACAAATTGCTGCGGTTTCAGCCAGCATTTTCCATTGTTTCACAAAATGGCGTGGTTTAGGCCATGGAGCTGAGGTTGCCTTTGTTTTCCTCACTTGTTGTATTTTTCCACTCCTTCTGTTTTTCTTTCTTTTTGCATAATTGTAATGAAAATTCACACAGCCAACGAACCAAATCAGCCTCATCATTATCAGGATTATTAACAGACTTCCTGAAGGATGTTTACTCGAACCAAGAAAATTATGATATGGGAAATAAGAGCAGAAAAAAGGATCAAGGATTTTAATATTCACTCGATATCTTAATAAACAATTATTTATCTAAAGAATATAAACTGCAGAGTTTGCATTTCAGCCCCGGAAAAAGTCTCATAAATTCCAGGTCGCAGGTCCAGGAGGAGGTCCTTTGAATCCTGCCACAAAATCCGATTCGATTCGGTTTCGAAGTGGTAATCTCTCACTCTCCGTTCGGCGGGGATTTGCTTTGATTGCGATTTTGCGTGAATGAGAACAAAAAATAAAGAAGAGAGAAAAAAGCGTCACAAAAACAGGAAATTAATCAAAATTCGTGTTGAAAATTGTGGGATTCTTTTTTTCGAGGAGGATTCGTGTAGGCAGGTTGATTGGAACGCCTCCTTGTGGGTGGTTTTTAATCCTGGCCTTCATGCACTTTCCGGCACAAAGACCAACGAATGCAATTCGGTTTTTTATTTTCTCTTCAGGTTTTGTTTTGATTGTATTTTATTTTTAGAATATGGGTTTGTTGTTTTTTTATTTATTTTTATATTTCCCGAGAGCAGCAGATGTCAAAACAAAGGTCAAAGTTGGAGTTAATTGAGAAGGTAGAAAAGTGCAGCTTTACTTTAAAGTTTTTAGAGGGGTTTTTTTGGGAGAAATGTCAGGGAAAAATGTAGAAAAGGCATTAAGTGATTTAAAAATATATAAAACTTAATTTTAAAGAATATTTTCTTAGCAGAAATTCATTCTAAATAATTTATTTATATAAATTCTATGCTTTCTGACCTTTAAATGCGTTTAAATGTTCTTACATTTATAAATAAATTAAAGAAGTAATTATTTAAGCTCAGAGATTGTGTAATTGTAGGGATTATTTTAAGAATAAATTTTTTCAAGCAAGCAGAATTTTTCTGTTAATTTTTTGTTTAGTTTTAAAGCTTTTACCACACTTTCTTTTAATATTTTACAATGTTAAAGTAACTTTTTGATTTCTGTTAATTTTTCGAATATTTTTTAAGCTTTTACAACTCGTTTTTTTAAATTTATAACAATGTTAAAGTAAAGTTTTTATTTCTGTTATTTTTTCGGATTTTTTTAATACCTTTACAACTCTTTTTTTTATTATTTTACAATGACAAAGTAACTTTTTAATATCTGTTAATTTTTCGTTTAATTCTAAAGCTTTTACAGCTCTTCTTTTTAATATTTTACAATGTATAAGTAACTGTTTTATTTTTGTTAATTTTTTCCGATACTTTTAAAGCTTTTACAACTCTTTTCTTTTAATATATTACAATGTTAAAGTAACTTTGATACTTTTAAAGCTTTTACAATTCTTTGTTTTCATATTTTCCAATGTTAAAGTAACTTGTTTATATTTATACATTTTTCTCCTGGAACCTATTGAAAAAATACATAAATCCGAACCTAAAAAACTGCAATTACTGGACCCAGGACATTCCCAAGACATCGTCATCAACATCATCATCATCATCATCATCATCATCATCATCTCTTCACAATACTTCAATTTCTGAATATTTTATAATTTTCATATGCAAATCCTGCAGAGCTGAAGTCCCTTTGAATGGCTCATTAGCAGCCACCAAAGGCCACCTTCTAACAAAGGACATTTCCCATTTTTACAGTTGGTAAAAAATTTAAAAAAAAATACATATATATATATATATGTAAATCCAAGCAGGACCTCTCTCTTTTTGGCAACTCTTGCTAACGCCATGGGTCACAGCTTGAAGGCGAAATAATCAAATTTGCGTCACGGGACTCCTGGCTCTCTTTTTATTATTATATTTTCTGCACGCGACTCTGATTTGAAAATTAACAAATAAAATGCTAAAGAGAGGAGAGGAGAGAGGAGAGAGGAGAGGAGAGCAGAGAGGAGAGAGGAGAGTGCGGACTGGAACTCGAATAATAAGTAATGATGGCAGCGGCGGAAACGCCTGCAATTTGCCACAATTGAAAGTGGCTGCCTTCCCCCTTTTTTTTTTTTCTCTCTCGCCCAGCAAGCTGCCATGTTTTTGGTATTTCATTCTTTGGTTTTGTTTTCAGCTTTCTGCTTCTTTTTCTTTTTTATTTGCATTTATAGTACACACTGTGTGTGTTGTACACCCATTTTTTTTTTTGTGCGCCCCTTTTGGTTGGCTGCCAAGTACCCGCCACCATTGAAAACATCAAAAACTCGGGCGTCTAATTGAAGTCATTCCCAGCTTCCAGTTACCATTCCCGCACGCTCTCCCTCTCCTATTTCCCATCTCCCTGTTCCAGTTCTCTCCCATTTAACACTCCCCTTCCCCTGCTCCCGTGGCTGCTTTGCATAACCGAAATCCCGTTCATACAATTTGATTAACCCATAAACGAGGCGCGGGACCTTCCATCATCATTAGCGAGCCGTCAACAGGGCAATGCACTGAGCGAAATCAAAGAGAGTGTTTGGGATTTTTAAAGATATTTTTAGGGGTAATTTCTAGGAGATTTTTAGAAGTAATTTCTGGGAGATTTTTTGTGAAGCGAATTTATTAAATATTATTTTTGTTATATATCACTATATCATATAACTGTCATTCAAACGATCGGTAAATGTGGACGTAAATTACATTTTACCTTACACGTAAAAATGTAAAAAATCTGGGACTGTAAAAATAAGATGAATATAAAATAACATACTGTTAAGGGAATGCGCCCTTCTCCTCGATTCTCATACTGTGTACTTAAGGTAGCCCCTTCTCTGGGATTAACATACTGTTAAGGGAGAGCGCCCTTCTCTGCGATTCTCATACTGTGTACTTAAGGTAGGCCTTCCTCTGGGACTAACATACTGTTAAGGGAAAGCGCCTTTCTCCTCGATTCTCATACTGTGTACTTAAGGAAGGCCTTCCTCTGCAAATAACATACTGTTAAGGGAAAGCGCCCTTCTCCTCGATTCTCATACTGTGTACTTAGGATGGAAAGGCTTCTCTCTGCGATTCTACATACTCTGCTGGTAAGTGCCTCTCTTTGCGATTTACATACCTAAGCAAAATGTTAAATCTTGTACATAAATTCTAAAAGAACCTATAAATACATTTTAATAACACTTAAATTAAATTAAACTATAAAAATAATCATACTTTCCGCAAGTACCTAAATATATTACACATAACTTTGGTCTATAATTCTTTCGTTACTTCTTTACTTTACTTTCCTTATGGCAACTCTTCTTAGCATTCTTCTACCTTAAAAAATATCCCCAATTTTCTCTCAGTGCATCGGCCATCGACGGCATGCAGCTGTGCTTGTGCTTGTGCGCTCTCCCACTGTAAACTCGGCGGCTGGCCACTTCTTCTGTTACACTTCAATGAAAACTGAAGAGTTCGTCGTATTTTGCGGCCATTTTGGAATTCGCACCCCTCGTCCTTATTCGTTATTATTATAACAGTTTTTTTTTCCCTCCGTTATTTATAATTTTCTTGTTGTTGTTGCCACTAATTTGTTATGGCTCTGCATCTTTTTGTTGCCTATTTTCTAATTTCGAGGCTGCAGCAGCAACCACCCCTAATCACACTCTCCTCCCCCTTTGCTATGGGGGGTGTGTGTGTGTAGAGTGTGTGTGCTGTGTGTGTGCTGTGTGTGTGCTGTGTGTGTGCTGTGTGTGTGCTGTGCGTAGTGTTTGCCTTTCGGTTTAGTCGAGTGCCTCGAACTCGAAGGCCTGTCCCGTAAATTGGTTCGTCGTCATTGTCGAGCACACACTTCGGCCACTTCGGTAGCTCACACATCTAGATATTGCTGGATATAGTGCGGAGTGCACTGAGAGAAATAATTTATGGGGCTAATAAGGTGCAGAAAAATTCATTCCAGAAACTTACAGGAACTTTACCTTAACAGAAATGATTTATAAATGTATTTATATATATTTAAAATATCTACAAGTTTCTAAAGTTGTGTATTTAAGAGACTTTATTATTATTTCTTTATAATTCTTGGCTTAATATAAAATGTTAATATTTCCTGCTTACAATTCCCAAGTGTCCAAAAAGGCATATTGAGGGGTTTTATTGGTAAGGTCTTAAAAACAGCCTGATAGTTCTATCCCTCTTAATTATTTCAAATTTAAAAAATCTTACAAATAAATAAGCTTAAACTAAAAACCTATTTTGTTAAAAAAAAAAATGAATTAATATCTTGTAAAATATTATAAAAGAAATAGTGCTTAAAAAAGGGTTTGATATCTTAAAAAATATTATAAAAAAAGGGTTTAAAAAAGGGGTTAATATCTCGAAAAATATTATAAAAGAAAAAGGCTTTAAAAGACTGAAATTCATAAATTCATAAAGCTACAAACAAAACCTTGTTATATTATGATTCTGATACATTTTATAGTTTTAATACCAAAAAGAGGAATATAATTCAATATTCAGAATAATATAATAAAAATCTATAATTCTTTATAAATATTTTTTAAAATTCTTTTAAATTTTTGTATACATTTTTAAATTATGTATTTAATGTATATTATAGTATTATTTTGGTATTATTTAATATTTTTTTGTATATATTTATAATTATGTTTTGATATTTTTGAGCATCTTTTCTGTTTCTAATTGCTTTCTATCAGTATCTATCATTAAATATAAGCATTATTTTATTTATAGTTTAAATTATATTATATACTAATTAAAATTCTCCCTTATTTTCTCCCAGTGCATATTTTAGGCGACGAAAAAAACCCAACTCAGTGCCTGTCAGCGAGCATCCTCGTTGCTCGAGTGTTCTCCAATGATAAATCATTTTTGACGTCGCTCTCACACAAAAGCAATGATCGAGTTGTTTCAACGGCACCTTCTTTTCTCTCTCTCTTTTTTTTTGGTTTTGTGTGGAAATTAGTGCAGATAATCCCATTAAATTGTAGACGCCTATAAAATATATATATATAAAGCCGTCAATCTGGGGTATCGTGTGTGTATATAGGAAAAGATTAGCGGCGGTGATTTCCAAGGTTTTCAACTGAAAGCAGAGATTTTATTAGATTTTTAAATTAGTAGAAACATATACATTTTAGTGTTTTATTTTTATATATATATTATGATAGGAAAATTGGTAGTTTTTAATCATTTATATTAAGTAAAAGAAGCTAAAGTAAGAGGGAAAAAATATTAGAATTTTCAAACAAAAGGATCTTAAGTTAAAAGAAATATTTATAAATATGTAAGCTTACTTCAATCAAAGCTATTAAATAGATATCAATTTCTTTAATAACCAAAAACTATAATAAATAACTGCAATGTTCCTTTTGATATTTTTTAGCTTAGGAACATAATCTTTTTAAAAATAAATAAAAGTAAATATAAACTTAACTATTAGTTACCATTTTACTATATTACCTTCTTCTTTTAACACTTAAACCTCACCAAAAACTTTCCCTAATTAACTTTGCATTCTCCCCTTGCCGTTAGCTGGGACACAAACCACTCGCAGGACTCTCGCCCGT
Organism: Drosophila watanabei; assembly: GCA_008042575.1. Taxonomy (NCBI): domain Eukaryota; kingdom Metazoa; phylum Arthropoda; class Insecta; order Diptera; family Drosophilidae; genus Drosophila; species Drosophila watanabei. Next base: position 42,509 of record VNJS01012368.1, on the reverse strand, counting down.
GTTCGTGTTGATTGCCTGCCACGAAAATTAGCCATAAAACAGAGCACACTGCCGCCATCTGTGGGCTTTCGTTTGTATTTGTTTTCTTGAGTCAGAAATTAAATTCTGTGCCAGAAATTAATTTTCTCACGTTACCCAAGCGGCGCAAGACAATAAACAATTAAATAATTGAAAACTAAACTCGAAATCAGCGGAACAAACAACAATGGACAATGGACAATGCCATCAGAAGCTGAAAAATAAACAATAACAATAACAAATAACACTAACACGAACATTAGTAAGCAATAGTAATATGATAATGACGATTATAATTCGCGGCTAATACAAAATGTGCCCACTTTTACGGTAAATGCAATTTAGAATACACTTTTTAAGGGTTAAAGTGAATTTTTTCGGGTGTTTTTGATACTCTTTGAGGTTTTTGTTTTATTTTATAAATTTAATAATAATTAAATAATGTTTTTCGGGGTGAAAAGTGGTTTATTTCAAGAGTTTGTAATATACAAAATTATTTTAAAATGTATAAAAATTAGATATAAATTAATATCATCACCAGGCGACTCAATTTTGCCTTCTTCGTCTCTCCGTCAGTCTGCTTAAGCTCTTAGATTTTGTATTTATTTTTTAATTCATTTATTTATTTATTTCATTATGAAAATATTTAAACAATCAAAAGAAAAGTCATTATATTTGATCGATTTGCTCTTGTCGTTTATCTTCTTTAACTTTTTAGAACTCAGAGACTATAAAAGATCGATCTTTTTAATGTAAAAAAACTTTAAAGAACTAATTTACCAATGAAATCGGTTCTTAAAATAATAAATAAAATTTTTAAGAACCAATTTACCAATAAAATTGGTTCTTAAAATAATAAATACAATTTTTAAGAACCAATTTTGAGTATGCAAAATTTTTTAAAACCAATTTACCAATAAAATTGGTTCTTTAAATAATAAATAAGATTTTTAAGAACCAATTTTGAGTGTGCAAAAATTTTTAGAACCAATTTACCAATAAAATTGGTTCTTAAAATAATACATAAAATTTTTAAGAACTAATTTTATTGGTAAATTTGTTTTTTAAATTTTTACAGACTCAAAATCATTAAAAAGATTGAAATTATATGGCAAACTCTTGAATTTCTTTTAATAAAAAATATAAGTAAATTAATAAATATCATAACACAACTAGCCTTCCGTTTTACCTAATTTATTATCTAGAAATAAAAAAAGTAATCTATAAATTACATTTTATTTTCTCCAAAAACTTAGAGTATTTAAGTTTCGTAGCTTTCAAGTTGTTTCTTTATTTTATTATGACTATATCTTTTTTTTGGAGCCCATTATCGCCCCTTCTGCCATTATGCCATTGTGTCGCAATTAAAGTTTCAACTAATCACACGGCAACAATTGTGTGACAATAATATTTTTAACAAGATTTGTTCAAAGCTCGGGCACTTGGGGCCCGACAGCGAAACAACTTAATTACACAACAATATGTGTTTGTTGTTGCTGTTATTTATGCCATTTGATTTATTATTATTTATTACCGATTTGGCAAGCCTTGTCCGTCACTCAACTGTGAAGCTATTGCCCAAAAATAATAATAATAATAATAAATCATAAACGGCGAGGGAAGCCCACACAAAAAGTAACTGAACTTTAATTGTTCATAATTAAGTTTGTCCAATTGTGATGGCGATTGTATTGTACATTGTCCCGAGACAATAATAGTTAAGTAAATAAATCTCGACACATAATTGACAGGCGATTTTGGTCAACTTTCGCACTCGAGCGGTAATTGAATCATTCAACTACCAGAAGTTTGGAGAGCAGCTCAAGACGGGGCACCCGGTATGAGTCCCTATATATATATATATATATATACAGATATATATCTCGTCTGTACCTGTATTATGTTCCCAGGTAGTCGTGAGAATCACACGTCAAAATATTTGCAAAACAAAAGCTTAAAGGTCCGAGTTTCTTGGAACTTTGCAGGACACAAAAACACAATAAAAAAATTCTAAAAAAAAAAATTATATATATTTTGAGACTGAGAACAAACTGTAGCTATCTAGTTCTTCCAAAAAAATCATATATAGAAAGCAAAACCTTATATCTCGATATCCAATTTCGCGCAAATAAAACTGCTAAAGAAATTCAATATTTATTTTGACAGCTGGATCTTCCCCTCCTTCGGTAATTGTAATTTCAAGTTAATTAACAATCAAAATTAATCCCAAAATTCCTGTAAATCAACGAATTCGCTTTAAAAACATTCCCCCGTGAATGAATCATCCTGCAAAGAGCAGGTTGCCCCCGGTAAAGAAAAATAAAATATCGAATTACCCCGCGAAATTCCTCAACTACGCACTCTCTGTTGTCTCTTTCTCGGGCCGCTGCTGCCGTCTCTTTCTTTGCTGGCAGACTGCGTGGATCCGAGGCTGAAGAATTCGATCCGTTTCGATGAGATTCGCTTCGATTCTCTGTGAGTGTTGAGTGCCGGCTTCTCAAATTGCTTAATTGCCGCGTGGGCTTTCCGCTTCAGGGAGATTTTACTGTAGTGGGGGCGTGAGAAAAGTTATCAGAAAGGCTTTCTATTTAAATTTTTAATTTTTTAAGTCTGCATAATTTAAAGATAATTATTTAAGACCTTATATAGTGTGCTTAAGTTGAGGGTTTTTACAGTTTATTACTTATTTTGTTTATCATAATAAAGTAATATGAAAAACGTTGAACCAATAGGTTATAGGTTTTGTATTTACAAAGTTCGCATTTTAACCAAATAAATTACATTGAGTTTCAAAAAAAGTACAGTAAAATCACTATGAATTTGTTTAATATTTTATACCACATATTGTTTAAGAACTTGCAGTGCACATACCAAATTTCAGATCAATTGGACTTGATATTGTTTAAATAATACTTCATATATATATCTCTGCCTCAATTTATAAACTTGCAGGCTATTATAATATTAGTTATAAACCTGTAACGAAGTGAAGGATTATATATTTACAATGCTGATTTCTTAGCCTAAAAAAAATAGCATCCCAAAGCTCTCCGAATTAAAAATAATGCATTTTTGCCTGAGTTATGATCACTTTTCATGCAAAGCTATATAAACTTCGGCTTCCCAAAGTTAGCTTAAATTCTGGTTAACTTTATATTATAAACTTAATAATATTTAAAACAATTATTTATAAGAAATCAAATAGTAAGCCGCTTTATACATTAGACTTACAAAATGCCCCCATATAACCAATTTCTAAACTTTCAATACCCCGAAAACCCGTTCCTGTGGCCTCGCCAAGGACTCTCGAAGCCAAGTCCCAAGTTTCAGGACAATTGCCCCACGGGAAGCCGAGTTCCTTGAGATGAGGACAATATAAAGTTCACATATCTAACTCTCTGGCCGCTGCTTTGGCTTCTCCCCAGCAATCCCAAGGGCTCGATAAATTTGCCAACTGCGCAGGAAGGAAGGAAGGGAAAGATGCTTTCCAAAATTCCAAACACACACACATACACACTACTCTCTGCAAAATGCTAATTTACGCATTTTAATAGTAAAAGTTTTTCGGCGAAAATTTTAATTAGACTGCTTTTTTTGTTGTGTGTGAGAGTAAGTGTGTGTGTGTGTGTGGAAGCCATTGTTAGAGGGGCGACAAGTGTCACAGCAGCAGGAGCGGGAGCAAGAGCGGGAGCAACAAAAACAATTGCAACAACTGCATGGTAGTTTTTACAACCGAAAAGCCCGGATCGGCGGCACTCGTTTTTTGGCCATAAATTGGCGTCCTTCATTGAAACGAAAGAGAATCCCCCGAATCCTTCGATCCTGCCGCCGGCCTCTCTCACACCCCCTCTCTCGCGGTCTCTCTCTCACTCGCTCACTCTCTGCCCTCCGCCGAACAACAACCCTGCCCATGCAGTCTCTCTCTCGCTCGCTTACTCACACAAAATGGGTGCCGCACACACTCTCACATTGCGGCACGCACACTACCAAACCCAAGCTCACGACTGGAAGCGCGTGGAAGCACTGGAAGTCGTTGCGGGAGTGCAAGCAGTGCGACTAGCTAGCAACTGGAAAGGTATTGCCGCTCCGCTCACTCCCAGGCACTGGCCCACGTCGCACATGCGCCATGTTGCCAAGGGGAAGTGCCAGCTATAGCTGGACTGCTCGCACCAACAGCTCCGAGAGCAGTGCAGATAGCTGTGCGACCGAGACCGCCCCTGAATATTTACCGTTGCCGGGCAGAGCAGTCGACGTCGGCGGCGCAGTCAGCGTTGCTGCTGGTGCTGCTGCTGCTGCTGCTGCGATTGCTTCCACTGTTGCTGCTGCTGCGCTGCGTTTGCCATGATTTGAGGTCCTCGCAAAAACGCGGCTCTCGCCTTTAGCCGCTTTGCCGCTTGCCGCTTTTACCGTTTCACCGTTTTTGTTAACTGAATGCGAATGCGAATTGCGTACTGCGAATGCTTTTCCTGATGCCAACCACCAGCAACAGCAACAGCAGCAACATCTCGTTGCTGCGACGACAAAACTCCTGGTGCACATTAAGTCAGGCAACAGTTTAACGTGGAAATTATTGCGAATTTGTTGTGTGTTTTTGCGCGTGCCAAACGTCACAAGAAAAATTATAACAAAAAAATATAGAAATAAAAAAAGGCCGAGCCAGGCAGTGCTTTAATTTTTTTTTTCAGTTTTTATTACGGGGCGGGAATATGTCGTCTTATTAAATATTTATAAAAATTATAAAGTAAGAAATTATAAATAAATAAAAAATGCCGCAACGTTCGCCGTTTGCCATTCAGGAGCTGCTTGGCCTGGCTGTGGCGGCAGCTACACCAACAACAACAACAACAACAACAGAAACACCAACAGATTTAACAACAACAACGACGACGACTACGACATCAACAACAGCGGCAGGTGCAATAACGGTGAAAGAGCGGAAAACACCAACGCCGCCAAAGATAACAACAACAGCAGCAGTAGAAACTGCAGCAGCAAGCGAGGCAACAACAACAACAGCTGTTATGGAGCCACAACAGCAACTCCAACAACAACAACAACAACACCTTCAACAACAACAACAACAACAACACCAACAACAACAACAACAACAACAACAACAACAACAACAACAACAACAACAACAACAACAGCATCACTATAGAGATCACCATCAAATGACCATGGCAGCGGCCTCGCGTATGGCCTATTTCAATGCCCATGCAGCAGTGGCAGCGGCCTTTATGCCACACCAACTGGCCGCTGCCGTGCACCACCATCATCATCACCACCAGCAGCATCCGCATCAGCATCCGCATCCGCATCAGCATCCACATCCGCATCCACATCCGCATCCGCATCATCCGGTGGCTGCAGGAGGAGTGCCGCCACCGCCGAGCCTGCCGCATCACCATCCGCATCATCCGCACCATCCGCTGCTGCATGCGCAGGGTAAGTCACCACAAATTGCCACAAAATATATATTTTTTATTAAAAATAGGAACACATAGAAAAACTAATTAAAATGGAGAAGCTCAGGGTTAAGTTATAAATTATATTTTATAGAAACTAACAACTCGTAAAAGTAGAAATTTTAACAGGAAAAGTATTCTGTTTAAGTTTTAAATTGAATCCAAATATTTCTTTGAAAATCTTTGAAGTTAAATATATAAAAACTTTATGGTATAAAGAAATGCAAACTTTTCAAGGATTATATTATTATTTATATTTTTTTTTTTATATTTTACTTTCAAAAAATACTTTTCAGAAGGTACAATTATTTTTAGAGGTTTAATTTCCATAATCCTTCTAAAACTAGGAATAAGATGTCGTAGAGAAAAATCAAATAACTCTTTTCTTAATTGGTTTTTAATTTTATTTCAGAAAATATTAAAAAAGAATTTATAAAATATATAAATTAATAGAATTTACTAAAATTTTGTATAAATAGAAAACCCACACAGTTATAATAAATTTTCTTAAATGTCTTAAAGATTTCTTACTTATAATAAATTTACAAAAATTTATAATTAATAATATAATATAATTTATAATATAATAATTATTATTACTGTGTGTGTTTTTTAGTAAATTATATTTATACAATATTTTAGAAATTTCTCTCTAAATTCCAAAACTTAAACAGAGATTTTTAAAGGAAAATGAGAAACACTTTGATAAGGTATATTTTTTATTAATTTATAGTTATAAGATCGAAATCCAAAGATCTAAAAATACCAAATAATTACATTTCAATTAGAAGCTATTTTCAATCTGTAAAAAAATTTAATCACATTTCAATTAGTAGCTATTTTTCGAACTGTAAAACTTCCTCACCTTTTTTTTCCCCTGTGCACTCTCTCGGCACAATGACAATCAAAGTTTAAGCGCAATTAGCAATCGCAACTGGTTTTGTCACCTGCCAGACATACTGCCACAGCAGTGAGTAAAGCGCTCACACATACATACATATATATAAATACACACATATAAAAAAACACACAGACAGACATTAAATGCGATGCGGTGTCTGGAGTGCCGCTTAGTTAGCATAAAAAAGGAATTAATCAACGGGCCCATCGTCCAGGCAAATCAGCTTTGGCCTCAAAGCCTCCAAAAGCACTCCACTCGAAGGCATCGGCACTGGAACTGGCACTGGAACTGGCACCCCTGCCTCACACACACACACCCGCTTCCTCTGCTGCTCCACTCCCTCTCCAACTCGCTCTCTCTCTCCAAACTCCCCAGCTCACCACTCGCCACTCAAGTTGAGCTGCTAATTGCAATGGCAATTGACTGTGAGTGTGCGAGTGTATGCGAGTGTGTGTGTGTGTGCGAGAGAGTATATGCAAAGTGTTGCACTTCGATTTCCCTTGTATTTGGAATCGATTTACTTCTCTTGGCTTAATCTATTGCGGCACAATAACTAATTTGGGAGAGCATAGAGTAAGGCTTTAGAAGCCAGTAAGGTCACACTTTGTTCATACTGTACTGTTTGTTACTTAATTTATCTCTACACCGGAGTTTTCTTAATCTGTTATATAAAAGTAGCTTAAGAGTGTCAACAATGCCAAGTTGGGTCACTCTTTTTCTTCTCTAAATTATTAGTGAGACCAGGTTTGGCTGTATAATATTTAACAGAACTCTTTGTCTTATTTATTTAATAATAATAATATTTATTATATTTATTTATATTATTAATATTTATTAATCTTGGCCTTTTTTTGATATACAAAATAAACTTAAGGTTCAAAAACATTGCTTTCAAAACAAGTATGGTCACACTGTTTCCCTAATTTATGATGAGTGTTCATTACTTATTTAATTAATTATATTTTTAAAGACATTTTCACTTGAAATTTTCTTTATTTTAAAATCTATAAATTTACAGTGTCACAGTTTTTCCTGCTTTTGTGTGGAACTACTGTATTGGGGCTTTGTTTGACGATCTGCTCATCTGATATATACATATATATACACACACACACACTCAGAGAAAAAACCCACACAATGTCTGCTCTCGCTTGGCTTAAAACTTATTTGCAGGCAGGCATCGGCGGCAAGTGGCGATATCATTCCAAGTCGTGGCGATGACAGCGAAGGCTGAGAACAGAGAGAACAAGAGAGAGGCATGGGGACACAAGATATATGCAAAGGAGGGCTACACTGCTAGAAATTAGTATACCTAACTTTTTTTAAAAAGAAAATTCTATTAAAAAGAAAATTCTATTAAAAAGAAAATTCTATTAAAAAGTACAATATGCAATGCAATGAAATAGTTCCTGAAGCTTTAAGCTTTAACAGAACACTGCATTCTTATAATTATAAATTTATTATTATAAAATTACACTAAATATACTATATTTAAGATCTGAAGCTTAAATATGCAAAACTTTTATAATAAATTCCTTAAAAAAGCTAACTGATTGCTTTAAATACAAATTTGGTCACTCTAAAACCACTATAAATGATTTCATATGGTTCTATTTTATATATTTTTAAAATTGTTGAAGTCATGACCTTCTGATCACTATTATTTTATTATTTGTATTTTTTATTTGGGTTTATTATTTCTTAAATTTCCTCACTTACCTTTCAAGCTCCCTTTTTTCCCCTTTTTTTCCCCCAGTGCCTTCGATAATCTTCCAGATTCAAGTGGCAGCTGTTGTTGTTATTGTTATTATTATTTTAATTAGCGTTGAAATGTCATCGTCATCTCCGAAGCTGCGATCTCCGATCGCTCTGATTCACTGCGCCAATTTCACCGCCACTCCATGTATCCGCACATCGCATTTGATTTTTTTCGAATTTCGAATTTGAATTGGTTTTCGATTTGTTTACGTCGCCACTTACGGACCCTTTTTCTTTTACAATTTTTTGAATACATTTTTTATTACAGTTTTTTGAATACATTTTTTATGGATTAGTTTTTTCTTTATTTGCAATCTTTAGAGCTTTTTCTTCCGCTGGTTTACTCCCTCCACTTTGGCTTTACTTTAATTATAATATTTTTTTCTGTTGCTTATTACACCTTTTTCCGGAATTTGTGTTTAATTCATTTAAGAAGTAGTAATTTTTTAAGGAACCCTAAATTATTAAGGGAATATTTATGTATTAAATAAAAATATAACAATTCATATTATTCCTACACAAATTTTATTTATTTATAACCTTGCCTCAGCTCCATTTATTAATTGAAATCCAAACCCCCAACTTTTTAGGGTAATCTCCGTTCGAATCCAACTCCCAACTCTGACATTCTTAGTCGTTATGTTATGCTTTTTGTTATTGTTATTATTTTTTTTGGTGGCTGCTTTCCAGCTTTCTGCTTTTCATTCGCGTCATCGTATTTAATTTTGCATATATTGTTGACTCGTTCTGCTCTTTATACGGCTTTTTTTTCGGGTGTTCAGAGAGTTGTTGTTGATTTTTTACCAATTTGCGTTTTCGCCAATTAAAAAATCGCATTCGGGCGGATTTCCTGTCCAACTAAAACAGAATTTTACACCCGAAAAGTCCAACTGAGAAGAGGAGGAGCTGCCCGCCATTAAGTGCCTTTGATCTTTTACCAGACGTTGGAAAAGGAAAACCAAATCGGAAAATTGGTTACCCAACAACAATGGAGCAAAAGAAATATAAAAGAAAAATACAGCTAAAAAGAAAAACCAGCATAAAGCTGAGAAAAACCCGACAGAAAAACAGTACAGCAAGTGAAAAGCGATTTTTCTTCGCTTTTCCCCCCCCCCCCCAAAAAACATTTAATTGACAATTTTCACTTTGGCTCTCTCGGCGCGTCGTCCTCGTCGCTTTGTTGTGACATTCGTTTTGATGTGTTTGCACACACACCCGCACACACACACACTCACATTCGCATACACACCCGCACACCCCGCTTTGCCTTGGTATTTGTGCCGAACAAAGGCTTTGCATATTTCGTATTTCTACAAATATTTTGAGAGCTGAAATTAACCATTTAGAATTTAAGATTTTGCCACGGCGCCAATATAATTGGTTTATATATTTGTTTTTAAGAAATTCTTTTCACTATAATATATTATGTTTTATTTTTAACAAATATACTGATTAGTTATGCAAGAAATTTTGCAGCAGGAACTTTTAATTTTTATTTAGGATTTCACTTAAATTTCATTTTAAATTTATTGCTTTTCTAACTTGGAATATTTCTGTAAATTCTGTATGCTTCTGTAGGGAAACTTAAAAAAATAGTAAGAACTAAAAGGATTTATATTATTAAATTTACCAAATTTTACATTCAAATATTATAATAGATCTCATAAGGAAAATATTCAAATTTTTATTAACTCGCAAAACAAAGTAATTTTTGGAAGAAAATTGATTAAAATAAAATAATGGAGAATTAAAACGGCCAAGAGCTTGACATTCTTGCAAATAACAAATAACACATTAATCACAAAAATTTTATAAATATAAATTTTAAGTATAAATTGTATTTTTATTAAATTTTATAATAAATAATTCAACCAAAAAAGTCTATTATAAGTTATTTTATACAATTTTGAGTCTAAGAGTCAAAGAGCTTGAACTTCTGGCAAATAACTTGACATATTAACCACAAAAAAATATTAAAAATATAAAAAATATAAAAATTACGTAGAAATTGTATTCATAATAAATTTAATAATAAATAAATTAACAAACAATAACTCTTCTGTATTATTTAATACAATTGTTTATACAAAACCTAGAAATTTCTCGTATTGCTGATTTTATTCCTGTTACTTTCTATAAGAACTCATAGCACTTCAAGCTTTGCTTTCCTAACTGAACCCTGAACTATTATTTGTTATTATAACTTGAAGAATTATCAAGTGTATATATGTTTCTATATGTATATATATCTTGAAGTATTATGATAATAATACTTTTATCAAATGTATATTTTATTAGTTGAGAGCAGAAGGCCTTAACCCTAAGTTAGCTCTTAGTTTAGAACTATTTGTTAGCTTTGGTTAAATAAATAAATATTTTATTATGTACGTTTATATATTTTTTTCACTTTCCCCAAGGATTTAATATAAGCTAAATAATCAATCTATCATTATAATTAATTACATATATGCTTCATAAGATTATACAAATACACCTTGTAGTATTTGAATTGTACGTTTTATTTAGTTGAGTTTTAAAGTATTAAATAGTCACTATAAACCAATACAATTTAATGAATTAATTCCCCAATTATTAAGTTCTTGCTTAGCACCTTCGATTAATACGTCAAACTATCGATTTTCTAACCGCTGTGTGTGTTGTGTGTGTTGCAATCGCTTGTCGCCGGAACTGCTAATTGCTGGCTGTCAAGTCATCTCAGCTCGTATCTCCCTCCCAAAACCGAGTATCTTGAGATACATCCCGCCCTTTGATATTTGAGATACTTTGCTAATAGCCTGGTCCCTCTCAGATACAAAATACGTTTGTGTTTAGCTCTGTGTGTCTCCTTGGCTGAATAAAAATATTCTTAATTGTAGTTTCGCCCTCGGACACAATGTGTGCGGTCGGTCGCCTTTTGACTTTGCTTTGATTTTGCTTTGACGTAAATTAGAAAGCGACTAAAAAAAGCAACAGAACGAAATGAAAAAAATAATACAACAAAATGTGAGAAATACTGTAAATTCAAGAGAAGACCCTTCTGCGTTGAGTGGCACCCCTTCCACAGACGCCGCCTCTGTACTCCACTTTTAACCCCTTTGACCTCACATTGTCTGAGGTGTGAAAAATGTTCCTCGTCGCCGTTCAACGAGTGCAGTTATTGTTTCACTTGTTGTTGTTGCTGCACTTTTTCCCATTTGTTGTTGTTTTTCTTTTTGCATAATTTTTTTTGCCGGTCGTTGGCTCGTTTTTTGGGCACTTTGTCACACTTTTTCGCTTTGATTTTTTGCGAATTTAAAAGTCAATTAAAGCAACTTGACGAACGAAGTGCCGAGTGCCACTCAAGGGGTTAATTTGTCCGCTCTATGTAAGTGTGTGTGTGTGTGAGAGGTTGAGGGTGTAGGGGTGAGAGCCTTTGTTGTTTTATTCTCTCTCTCTCTGTATTTTTTTGTAGTGTAAGTGTAAGTTGATTCACAGCAGCGATATTCGCATTAAGCGGAATTAGCCGCGATTATTTCCGAAAAACGAAACGAAATTCACTCAACATAATTCACACAAAAATAAATAATGAAATAAATAATGAAATAATCATGAAAGTCTAGGCATTAATAATCAGCAATATATACGGAGACAGTAAAGCTTTTAATATAAATATTTCTGGGGTTACAATAAAGATTTATTTATGGTAATCTTCATTTTAAACACAGAAATATTTGAATTTAAATTTTAAGGTTTGGTTTTATGTTAAAAATTTAAAGCTATATATTTTGAGATAGTAAAGCTTTTAAAATAAATATTTCTGCGCTTAAAATAAAGGTTTATTTAACTTAAGCTTTATTTTAAGCAGAGAAGTATTTATTATTAAATTTATAAGTTGTGTTTTTAGTTACAAAACTTAAAACTTTGTGTATTGAGACAGTAAAGCTTTTAAAATAAATATTTCTGTGTTAAAAATAAAGATTTCATTCTTCATTCATTCATTTTTCATTCATTCTTTATTCATTCTTCATTCATTCTTCATGCATTCTTCATCCATTCTTCATTCATTTTCATTCATTTTTCATTCATTTTCATTCATTCTTCATTCATTTTTAATTCATTCTTCATCCATTCTTCATTCATTTTTCATTCATTTTCATTCTTTCTTCATTTTAAGCACAGAAATATTTATTTTGAAATTTAAAAGTTTTGTTTTTATTGAAAATTTAAAGTTTTATAACATTTTTTGGGCATAGAAAAAAAGCAGCGTTGTGAAATACATTTTAAATTTAATTTTTAAAGCTACAAACATATTTTTAAATAGTTTTCTTTTATACTAAATTTCTTTAGTATTTTTATATACATATTTTGATAAAAATTCCCAACTCCAAACTATATTTTTGACACAAAAAAAGAGGTCTAAGTCTGCAAAATGTAGGCACCTTTCTTGTATTCCATTATTATGAATAATAATTCCAAAAAATTCCAAATTATATGTTAATAAAATATATATCACTATAATTATTTAATCAACTCATATATATTTTTTCTTGAATTCTTTATAGCCAGTTTGCAATGTACTTAGTACTTTTGAAATACAAGCATTTGTATTCATGTATTCATAAGCCAGATTTTTGTGCCTCGTCACAGGGCAATCAGAGCCGGGCAATTCGTGCTCTAAAAAAATGGAGAAAAAAACCCAAAAGTCACAGTAAATACCAAAAAGGGGGTTCTATCCCATATACTGTTAATAAGACCCCCCCTTTTCGAAGGTACGCCCCTGTGCTGCGCTAATTTTATAACGCAAATAAACACGATTTGGCTCTTGAGTTACCTCGGCGGCTGCTTTTGCTTCTTCAGCGGCTCGAAAGTGGGATTTTGGAGCGGATTTAACTTGGCTTTAAACATATATATATATTTTTTTTTATATATATTTCTTTTGGTATATTTTTGACTTTTTGAAACTGACATTTTCAGTGGCTTTCACCGGCAGCACCAAAACTACGACTGCTAATTATTCATGAACGGCCATCTATCTGGCTATTTGGAGTGGCGGCTATTCAGCAGTTTTTTCTCAATTTTTTTTTTTTGGAAATTGTTTCAATTGCCGGCCACGATTTGTGATTCACCTGGTTGAGAAATGAGTATATTCACTTTGTTATAAACGATAATGAACAATAAACGGGAGACAAACGGGGAATAGACTTGAAAAGTTGAGATTTTTAAGTTGATTTTTAACTTGGGGAACCTTTGCAACCTTTAAAAAATTTTAAAAAAATTTTGGATAAATATAAAGAAACTAGAAAATATTAGGATCTAAAAATTAACCCAAAAAGTGGTAGTTTTTAAAGTTTCTTAAATTTTTAAACTCGGTAAAAGATACGGAAAGTTGAGATTTTTAACTTGATTTTAACTTGGGAGAAAGGTACCTTTGCAACTTTTAAAATATGTTTAAAAAAATTTTAAATATTAATGGAGAAACTAAAAAATATTATATTCTAAAAATTAACCCGAAAAGTGGTAGCTTTATAAGTTTTTAAATTTTTAAACTCGGTGAAAAGATACGAAAAGTTGAGCTTTTTAAGTTGATTTTTAAGTTCGTGGAAAGGTAGCTTTAAAAACTTTTAAAAAATGTTCAAATAATATTAAATATTTATAGAGAAGCTAGAAAAAATTATGATCTAAGAATTAACCCAAAAACTGGTAGTTTTCGAAGTTTTTTAAATTTCATAAATTAACTAATTGGTTTTTCTTGTCTTAATTACTTAATTTTTTGACTTTCTAATCCTTGAAATATCATTTCCTTGTTTTAATTATTTTCTTTTTATTATTTAATAAATTCCCCATTAATTTCTTTAAATACACTGCTCTAAAGCCTCTCTTTTCTTAATTAATTCACTTGATTTTCACTCACGACGCCGGAGATCTGTGCACTCAATGTACTTCGAGACTGGAGCGGCTTCTAGCTCACGATCTCTCCCTGTGCGGTCGCAGTATGAGTTTTCCCCTCATTTCCCTCTCTTTCCCTTCCAGTATTTGCGGGATTTTTCCCGCTACAAGTTCGCCGCAAGTCCCCAACCCTTCCGCTTTTTAAAGAGAAAAAAACGAGACCCATATCAGCTATTGTCGGGCGTTAATCAGTTTATAAATACTTCGTCACTTGCAGTTTTTCCCCTCTTCTGTTTGCGTTTCTTTTTTTTTGTTTTTTAGATTGTTTTTGTTGTTGTTTTCTTTATTTGTTCATATTCTTTAGAGAGAAATTTTTGCGCAATGTATTGGATATCAAGTTACGCCAGCGAACGGAATTCCTGGTAGAGAGCTAATAAATGCGGTTTGATTGTACGAAATCTTTAACCCTATAATCAGGGTCGGGTTTTTAATACCCTTAAAAATAGGTTTATATATTATAAATACTTTTTTTATTTTCTTAAATAATTTAGAGATGTAGAGATGTGATATCAAAATATTTCCCTTAAGTATCTTTGGAAATCTTTAGTTTATTATTATTTACAAGAGATATAACTCTATATAAATAGTTAAAATTTATGTTGGTATTTCAAAAGAAATTAATTTATATATATTTCATTATATAAATATTTAAATTTTTTTCTATACATTTATATATAATTATATATATTATTTTATATATATTTATATAAATATTTAAGTAGATTTTTTTTATATAAAATATAATACAAAAGTAGTTCAAAAAATCTAATTTAAATTCAACTTTTAAAACCAACTTTATTCCTTAACTGTTTTACCATAAAAAATAAATAAATTGACCTTAACCCATAGCTGCCAGGGCATCCCAAATTTGTCTTGACTCAGCTGACCTTCCCCTCTCATTATTACTACTATTTATATTATTATTATTATTAAGCCCATTGTTTTCTCTGTTTCTCGAAATGCGTCACCGCGAAACAATTGAGGGGAACGCCAGTCGCAGTTTCAGTTCCCGATCTCGAACCCGAACCCTCCACCGATCCCGAATACAAAAAAAAAGAGAAGAAAATAATAAATAAATAATAATAATAAAAACAAAGCGGAGCTCAAACGAGACGAACGCCTTGAAACAATGAAACATCGACCAGAAATTAGCGCGGTTGTCTGTCAAATTTGATTTTGCTTTGATATGTCACTCCCCTTTATTGTTGTTTTTTTTTTCTCCGCTTAAGGGGTTAAGGGGAGAAGGGGTTAAGGCGGGCTCTGTGCGGGGAATTGCAAGGAGAGAGCTTCGGCGAAGAAGGAGAGTCTCGACTTTGACATCGAGGTCGCCGATTTGCATTTCTGAGTGTCGGCGATGCACTGAAAGGGAAATTTGTGTAGTTCTTTATATAATAAATTCTTGAAATATATTTTTATATAATGAAACAAATTTGAAAATTGTATTTAAATTTGAATATAAATAAATATTTATACTTTTAATGATTGTATTGATTTTTAGTTTACTGTTTGCGAATAATTGTTAGGTTAATTTATTTATTTTATTTACGGATAACATATATTATGAGTTACATGTGTATTTGCTATGTTTTTTCTCTCTGTGTTTGAGTGTCAGCCATGTGCATGCATCGTCCTTCTTCTCCTTCTCAATTTATCGCGTTGAGGGGTTAATTCGGAGGCCCTTGTCTGGCTAATAAATGCCAAGTTAGTTCCATGAAGCACAGTGGATCCTTAGCAGAGGAAATATATATTTATGAAGTATAATATTAATCCATTTCTTTATAATTAAGTGGGGATATAGTTGATATTTTTTTAGCTTTGATATTTTTAATAAAATTTATATATTAATAATGATGTATGTATTAATAATTATTATAATAATAATGATATAACCTAAATATATATGGGTTTTCATAATAATTCGCTTATTACACCACCAATTTGACCCAAATTTATATGCTTTATTGGGACTTTAAATTAATATTTTTATTCAAAAATGTAATGAGAAAATCAAAGATTTGAAAGATCGTAACTAAGAATGATTAAAAAGGATTATTTTTCATTCCGAAAACTGTTCTGTACTATCATATACATATCCTTTCTTAAATTCTACGAAAACTAGGCTACTAGATAATACGTATTCCACAGATAATATTTAAATCAGTTACAAAATGTCTAATATTTTTAGAAAGATTAAAGTATTATAATTTCAGTATAATACATGTTCTTGTACAAATTTTTTTCTATGTAAACATTACATTAAAGATTAAATTAATATATATTTTATTGCAATATTAACTGTGCACTTTCTTATATATATTAATATCTTAATTATTATTTTCAGGATTTCCACAGTTGAAGAACTTTGCCGCCGGAGCCGGAACTTGTTTGCCCGGTAAGTTCACTTCGAGTCCTTCGAGAACCAATTAATCCCGAAAGCCCAAAGGTAGGCCATGCATATATGCAAATCCTGTGCGAACCCTAGCGAATATCCTTTGGCCGTCAGAGGTCGCTGCGGCCTAATTAATGGGCATTCCTGAGCTTCATTTCGACAGTGCCAGTGTCCTGAGGGGGCGTGGCCTGCAAAAGGGAGCCGAAAAAGGGTTCCGTCAGCGTAAATTTCACATGTCGCGCACATAAATTCTCCAAATTGCTAATAAAATAAACAATTTAGCTAACGGAAAAGAGAGAGAGAGAGCAGAAGCACACACACACACATATGGAGAGACAAAAGTCAAATAATGAAATTTTCATTTTCATTTTGTTGCATTCGTAACGGGCAATAAATATTTTCAACATACGCTTTTATACGCAATTTGCACGCGCATACATCTCTCCTCACATGTCCTGCGTATCCCTCTCTTTCTCTGTGTGTGTGTGTGTGTGTGTGTCTCTCTCCCTCTCTTACTCTCTCTTTCTGGCTTAACCCTTTTCCACACACGTAGAAGGAGAAACAAAAGGCAAAAGAAGTGCGAAACTCACACACATAAACTTGTCTAATAAGAAACGCTCTGCAAAACTGGTTTGAGTGCCACAGAGGAGACCTTCGAGAGGGGGTTCCCGGGGGAGGGGAGTCCTGCAGAAGGGGTTAAGGCGTCAAAGGGCAGGGGTCGCAATGAGTGCGCCAATAAATTGAAATGTCTGCCAGTGGAACGAGCTACAAAGGCCTCGACATATGTCAGCACATCGCCCGGAATTGATGGAATACCTAAGGAGGTACAAAAAAAAAGGAAATCGTAGAAATGGAAGAATTCCTTAAACATTTTTCCTGTTTTTTTCTATAATTAAATTTTTGTTTGGTCTTATTAGCTAATTGATATTATTATTTTATGTACAATTCAACTATTCAAGTGATTAGTTTTGGGTGAAGGAATTTAATTACGAAATGAGTTTGTTTCTGGCTCCTAGATGTATTTCGATTGTTTTTTATTAAAAAAATAATAAAATATTAAATTTAAGAGGTAAATATTGTGCCAAAAAAGTAAAGAAAGAACTGATTCCTTAATTTATAAAGTACATAAACATATTGTTTTATTTGGTTCTAGAAAAGGAAATTAAATAGATCTAACTTTAGCTTAGTTTGTTATTATAATGAATACATGTTATGAGGCATTTATTAAAATATTCACTTATTTATTTGATGTGTTTATTTGCTTACATTTTTCTTATTTATTTAGAAAATAATTTATTAATTTGTAAACATTTAGTCGTTTATGTATTTCTATCTTCAATGGGTTAAATATCTCTTTGTTTTTGGTACCTGCAAAACTTATCTCATCTGTAAACTTCTTTGCTCTTATATTTTTTAAGTAAGTTCACTCTAAGAGTACGATTATTTTTATGAGGCGGTGTGACTCCGCTAGCAGCCTCGAATTGTCCCGTACGCTCTCTCCCTCTCTCCCTCTTCCCGGACTTCCAGTTCACAGAGCCTTCCAATCCGCTCTCCCAAGCTATGCTTGAACGAGTTGTAATTAGTACTCAGTACTAATTGATCTGCCAAACCCAAAACAAACACATGCGGACATACGTCGCGTAAAAACCCGTTAGTTTCGTGTGTTTTACTTATCGAGTGTGTGTATGTATATGTATTTAGCTTCAAGATGACCCTCCGAAAGCAAGGTACCATTTCTATATTTATTTGTCAATATATTTACTTATAATTTACATAGAAATTACTTTTAATTAGTACTCCCATATTAACATATTTACTTGAAATCCCTCGCTTAAGGCTGTTGCATCCTTGTAGCCTCCTTCCAGGGGCCTCTTGACTCTTTCATTTTTTTTATTTTGTCGAGATCTTGGGCCTACTTAATTGCCCTTTTGTCGCTGTTGTTGTTGCTGATGATGTTGCTCCTCGTGGCGCAGTGAGTGGCTCCTCCACTAAGACTCTAATCTCCGGACTGGGCCGGCAACACGAACTTGGCCACTTGGCCACTTGGCCGCGCATTCTTTCCATTCTGTTTTTATGGACGAAGTGCCCTGCTTGAGTCCTCTCCACTCGACGCCTGCCTGCATTCTTGCAGCGCGCTGGGAAAAAGTCTCGGGAAAGTCGGGAGAAATGAAGGAGCAGCGCAGAGAAGGAGAGCCACTTTTGAGCCATTTGCTGCGAGCAGATTGCAAGACAAGATTACACAAAAGCCAAGCAAAAGACGATGGAGAGAGAGAGAGCGGGCGAGAGCGAGCTGGAGAGCCGGAGACTAAGACTGACAAGTAGGGCAATTTGCCTTGAAAGGGGGGTGGCAAGTGGGAGGGGGCTGCTGCATCGTGTTGCACTTGTCATGGCCAAGATTTTAATTGGCATTTTTTCCCCGTTGTCGTTGCCTCCTCCCCCTCCAGAATCCTTTCTTCCCGAGCGTGTCTAAGTTTTATTTGCTGGCCGTGTCGAATGGCAAGTCCTTCCCTTGCCCCTTAATTGAAACACGCAAGACAAACACAATAATAATAATAAAAAAAGAGAGTTGTTTGAGGAACACACCACACATCACACACACACACACACACATGGGAGTGTGAAGCGAAACCAATCGCATTTCATGTCGCACCAGTTTCCAGAATGCGTGAACATGTTGCCAAAGATGGGTTAACACATGGCAAGGTACGGGGGTGACAACAAAGGGTTAAAGCGGGTTCACCTGTTTACAGAAATATCAGAAACATCATCGCAATAGAGATATGTGTTAAAAGGGGTAATTATTTGACTTTAATTTCACTCTTTAAAAGAAAAATTTAATACAAAGCTATTATGAAATTTAGTTTATAAAATTTAGTAAGGCTTTTTAAATTCGTTAGCTTAAAAATAAATAATAATACATTTAATTACAAATTATAAATTTAATTTAAATAAGAAACAAACTTAAGATGATATAAAATATGATCTATTTATTTTTTTATATTAATTAGCTGTGTCTGCTTTGCTCCTGACTCTGCATTTGGAAATTCCAGCGTCGCTATAACTTACTCTCTCTCACACTCTTTCACTCTCTCTCATTTTCTCTCACTCTCTATTACTATTTACCTCTCTTTTCCCATTCCAGCTCTTTTTAAATTTCTTTTTCACCTTTGTTTTTGTATCATTTGCATTATTTCCTTCCTTATTTAAATATTTCCCTTTAATTGTTCTGTAATTTCATCCAAAAGTTGCTTATTTTCATGTGCTGTCTGCAAAAAGTGAAAGAGCAAAAAGTTAAGTGCAAAAATTGTGCTGCTCTTAGTTTTTTTATTTATATAATTTTTTTTTGCTGTTCATTGTTGTTGTTTTAACTGGTATTTTTGTTGTTGTTGCTGCTTTGCACTTAAAGTTCGCTGAGTTTGCTTTGGGCAGGTGAAGCGGAAAGGTGGCCTGAAGTAGGGCCAAAGAGAGGTTTAAAATCAGTGGCAGAGGGTTAAGGGGGGAGTCAGTGTCATTAATTTGGCTATTTTTAAGTCAAAGATGAGTTTTTTAAGGTCTTAACCATTTTTTGAGCTATTTTTATTTAAATAATAAATATAGATTCAAATTTGCTTTAAATTTTTGAATTATGTTTTAAAGTCATAAAAGAAAAACTGGGATTTATAATATAAATTAGAGATAAGCAAAAAAATCTCTAAATACCGCAGACTTTGGACTTGGGAATTATAAGCAAAAACATCTAAAAATGTTACCAAAAGAAAAGGAAACTTTCCTTCTAGCGAACATTCATTGTAATAAATTTAAAAATACTTTCCTAACTCAGGAATTAATTTTATCTTAATTAATTTAGTTAATTTTGAATTCGTATTATAAAAACTTAACTATTTTTTAAGACTAAGTTATCGCGAGTTTGTCAGCACTTCCAAAAAGGCGTTAGAGACAGAAACAATCACGACGCTAACCAACTTTGACACAAAAGCTGGCTAAAACGCCGTCGCGTCCCCCAAGGTGGGTGGCTACCCCCAGTGGGTGGCCACTTCAGGTGTTAGCTACCCCCCTCTCCTCCCCCTTACCGTTCAGGTGGCGCAACAATGGAGCGAAGGCAGTCAGTCGCACGACAAGCTAGGAATCTAATTAACAATTTTCCATTGAGTGCGCAAATTACGAGGAACAGCGAACGAAGGAGCGCGCCAAGGATCCATCCGTCCGAGAAGGGGTTATCCTGTCGCAACAGAGATGGAAATAGAGAGAGAGAGAGAGAGAGAGACAGAAGAGAGAGAGAGACGAGCATAAAGCGCTGGAGAAGGAGACAGACAGCAGCAATTAGACGGCAACGAATGCCGGACATTGTCAAAGCGAATTTCCTGCATAAATTCTAGACAACCTGCCTCCTCCCCCCCGTTCCCCCCCCAAATTTGCATGGATAAGAGTAGGAATCAGTTTTGGGATTTAATGGGGAATCAAGTATTGAAAGTATCAATAGGAATATATATAGATTTATATAGAAAGTATTTGGAGAGTTTAGAGATAAAGTTCCTTGAAAGTTAACTCAAGCTGAAGTCTAATAATTAGGTAATGACTTTAGTTTCAACTTTGATATGGGTTTGAGTTAAATATTTTATTTTTTTATGGTATATAACATTATATTCTAATTGTATTACTTTTTATTTTGTAGTTTTGTATTCTGTTGTTTTGTATTATAATTTATTTTCACATATTTTTTTAAGTTTCTTTCAAATATCTTGATCTTAACTTGAAGAGCTTAAGTCTCAGCTAAATAACTTTAAGATCTCTAAAAGCAAACTTATTGTTTTATTAAAGATGAAAAATTACTATTTCAAAAATATTCAAACCTGATTCCTGTGCTTCTTTAAGACTTTAAGATCTCTAAAAGCCAGCTTACTCTTTTATTAAAGATACAAAATTACTTTATTTTACTAATATTTCAACCTGATTCCTGCGCTTCTTTAAAATATATTTGTAGTCTTTATAATATTTCTATAATCTCTAAAATCTCTCTCTGAAAAATCTCCACGGCATCAGATTAATAGAGCTTAACTTATAACTAACTTAAATAATTCCATAAAAATGAAAATAACTCGTTTAAGTATCTGGGAACTTATACTCCTGTTATTTTTACTATCTTATCTTTAAATGTTTTCCTATATTTCTATTACCCTGTCTAAATTACCCCCCAAAAATCCCTTAAAAACATCTAATAATAATAATTTCCGACTTCACTTTAAGTCAACCTTCTTTGGCTTTAACCAACGTGAAAGTGAGCTGCTGGCTGGCGAAGCTGCTAATTGGAGCATTTACTGGACCCCCCTCGCTCTATATATATATATATATATATAGCTGAAAGCTATAGCTATAACCCCCCCCCCCCCCCCCCCCCCCCTCTGCCGATTTCTTGCGTTTGTGGTTTCTGTTTGATTCCTCAAGCAAATAATTCAATTTCGTTTCTAATTAGTACGAAAAATGCGAGGCGAAAAATGAGCAGAAAGCCCAAATGGCAGTGGGGGGAGTAGGGGGAGACGCCCACTCGCACACACACACTCTCACACACACTCGCACAAAAACGCAGCCACTTTGGTGCTAATGCAAAAATGCAAATTGCGAATTTGCGGAGCTGTGAATCCCCTTCACTCACGACGGCTCTGCCTCTGCCTCAGCCTCTGCCTCTGCCACTGCCAGCGTCGACGGTGCGTCGCTGCTTTCCTCTCTCAACTCAGCCACTTTATTAGCGTATTTTGCCATGCAACTGTTTATGCGACACACACACGCACACACACACGCATGCACACACTCCTGCCGCACACACACTACCCACAGTGAGGCGAGGAATTAGTCATTTTGTTGGTTACTTGCTGCATGGCATGAAAAGCGGGGGAAAGCGGGGGAAAAGCGGGTGCCGGGAATCCCCGGAAAAATATGTAGATGGGAGCAAAAACGGGGGGAATTTTCGGGAGGAAAATCCAGTGAGAGCGAGGCACCAGCAAAAAGTTACACAAAGAGGAAAAGAGTCTTATTTTGAGATTATGATATTAAATAATAATCCTTAAAATAATTGGGAAAAATATATAATAGAAAATATATAATATAATATATAATATATAATAGAAATATATATAATAATAACATAATAATAAATATATAATTTTTATTTAAAAGACAAATTTAAAATAAAAGCAAGATTAAGGATATACATTACTTAAGTTATTTATAATTTTGTAGGTGTAATTAGTAATTTTAGTGAAAAGCTTAAAACGCAGTTAAGAAATCATTTTCGACCCTATTCTTGATCAGCATTAACAGCCGAGTCGATCTAGCCATGTTTTGGCTCCATTTACTGCATTTTTCAAAATTTTATAAGGGGTTACATTGTCAAAAATGTCAAAAATTCACAAAAAATATCGGTTTTTAATATTTTTAAATTACAATACAGATTTCTTAATTTAATAAAAACTTGTCATGCAACAACCGAAGTGAAATTAATGTTTTTTTTGGCTGAGTTATGATAGATTTTAAATTGCAAGGATATGATATTTTTGATTTCCCAAAGTTAGCTTCCTTTCTTGTAATTTTAATATATTTTGTTTTGTATTTCTTACTCTCAGGTTCTCCAACACTAGATCTCAAAGATTAGAATAAAATATTACCTATGAAAATACACAGTCTTTTGGGGACAATTTTATGCAAGAAATAATACAATAAACAATTTTACAATACTATTCATTATATCATATATATATTATATCATATATTAATCATATATTTATTCATTTTATTATATATTTTATTCCAATATGATCTTTGATCTATTATATATACTTTTTTGCTGGTGTTACCAGTCTAATAAAAAATGGCGTAGCTCCCAGGACTGAACAGGAACGCCAGAGAATGGAACGGAAAAAGGGAAAATTCGGATGGTGGAAAATTTCAAAGGAGGGAACGGGAGGGGAGAAAGAGCCTCCCTCCGTTCTCTCTCGCTCCCCTTCGAAGCGACAACATTTTTTATGCGCTTTTGAGCAAATTAGATTTCCTAATTAAATTTTCTAGTGAAATGCGCATAAATTTTATAAAATTCACTTCGCCGGGAAGCGACTTTCTTTGTGCGATAAGCCAGGAAAGAGAGAGAGAGAGGGAGAAAAAGAGAGAGATAGCTAGAGAGAGAGAGAGCAGAAGAGAGACGGAGGAATGTGTTGTCGCCTTTCATTTTATTTTGTTGGCGACATTTTTTTTTTTTGCTCTGGCATTTTTCGCAGCTGACGGCGTCGTCATCCTTTCGTCCTTCATCCTTCGTCCTCGTCGTCTGCTTAAAGTAATTACCTAAGAAAATTTTAATTGCTAATATGTTGTGATGCATGTGCGTGTGTGTTAGTTAGTTAGTATGCATGTTGGCACGCTGCCATGCCTCTGTGTGTGTTGGTGTGAGCTCATTAAAAGCGAGCTACGGATTTCGCGTTGCCTACTTTTGTGCGCTTGCGAATTAACTAATTTCGCTCATATTTTGTTGTTTGTAATTGTTAATTAGATTTTGGGAGATGAAAAGTGGGAACAAAACCTTGGAAAAATATAAAACTTTAAGATTATCTCTTTTGAGATTTTAAATTTCCCATTTTTATGCCTAAAAGTATACTACAAAGTGTGTTATTGCTCTTTTTTTTACCTTTAAAAGTTAATAGGATTTTGGGAGATGAAAAGTTGAAACATTTAATGCAAAAAAATATATAACATTATCTTTAACTCTTTAGAGATGTGAAATCTCCCACATTGATGCCTTAAGGTATACTACAAAATGTGTTATTGCTCTTTATTATTACAAATATTAACGTTAATTCGATTTTGGGAGTTGAAAAGTTGTAACAAACCCTTGGAAAAATATAAAGCTTTAAGATTATCTCTTTAGATATGTGAAATTTCCTAATTCAATGCCTAAAAGTATACTAAAAATGTGTTATTGTTCTTTATTATTATAAATATAAATGTTAATAAGATTTTGTAAGATAAAAAGTTGAAACAAATCCTCGAAAAAATATAAAACTTAAAGTTAATCTCTTTAGAGATCTTAAATCTCCAAATTCAATGCCCAAAAGTATACTACAAAATGTGTTATAGCTAAAAAGTAAACCTAATTGGACAGTAAGTCATTATTAGGTTGTTATTGCTCTTTATTATTATAAATATAAATGTTAATAAGATTTTGTAAGATAAAAAGTTGAAACAAATCCTCGAAAAAATATAAAACTTCATCTCCTTAGAGATCTGAAATCTCCAAATTCAATGCCCGAAAGTATACTGCAAAATGAGGTATTGCCAGAAACTAAACCTAATTGGACAGCAATCCTAATTATTAGGTTATACGTTAAATTAATCCCATTCCAATCCGTGAAATGCACACCCCAAAACGTTAATTGCAAGAACCTTTTCCTCTCTTTTGACGAACCATTCCAATTTTCCTTAAATATTTTCCTGAATTCGCTGACTGACTGAATTGCCTTTGGCTGCATTCTCATGGCAAGTAATTCAAGATGCATTTTTCCAGCCTTCATTATACGCATTTCCACAGCATTTTCCAGCATCCCCATATATACTTTTCACGCACATTTAGCCGGAAAAGTGAGGGGCTGAGGCATCTACTTCATTTTTCATATCGAATTTCACTGCAAATTGTGTTTTTTTTTTCTTCTTTTTGGAATGTTTGTTTGGTATTTTGCTTGGTTTTATTTGGGTTTTGTTTTTCCCACTTTTCCCATCGAGTGGTCCAGACCACTCGATCATCATCATCGCCATCGATTTGTGTTTTCTGTTTTCCGGGTGCTTCAGTCTGAAACTTCGATTTGGCCAAAACACGGCTCAAAGTCCTCGGGTCCTTCAATAACGCTAAGTGGCGATTTGGCCGTACAAGTGGCTTCGATCCTACAACTTCTCCCAGCTTCGATTCAAACTCTTACCCCAAACTCTGGCTTCGACTCGTCTCCAGACTCATCAGGGAACTCATCCTCATCCTCAGACTCATCATCATCATCATCATTCTCCTCATCATCAGCGGCTTCATACTGCAGACTGTGTACAGTGTGTGTATTCTGCACTGTGAGGAAATATTGTATAGGAAAAAATATAAATAAATAAGGAATATATAAAGTACAAAGATACATATTTATTAGTAAGAAAAATAGAAAGGTTTCCTGGAAATTCATAGAGTTCTTAAGAGTTAATCTCAAAAATATTGAAGTTCGTCAGGAAGAGAAAAGATTTCTTAAACTTAAGAAAAGAGTAAGAAGAATTTAATTTTATTTAACTTTCAATTAAAGTACAAAGTTAAATTAATATTATTAAGAAATATAGAAAGGAAATTCATAGAATTTCAAGAGTTAATCTCAAAAATATTGAAGTTATTCAGAAAGAGAATAGATTTCCAGAAATTAAGAAAAGAGTAAGAAGAATTTAATTTTATTTAACTTTAAATTCAATTAAAGTTTAAAGATGAATAAATATTATTAAGAAAAATAGAAAGGAAATTTATAGAGTTTTAAGATTTGTTCCTCAAAATATTAAAGTTATTTACAAAGAGAAAAGATTTCTGTTACTTATGAAAAGAGTAAGAAGAATATATAATTTTATTTAAATTATTACTTAAATTCAATTAAATTGTATCCAAATTTTAGCAAATTTAATTATACATTTTTCAAAAATTTCTACACATTTCTCTCAGTGCCTTAACTCCACCGACACTCGTCGAAAAATAAAACTCAAACTCAAATCGCGGCTGTCAACGCTGCTACCGCCGCCTGTCAGCTCCTTCCTTCGATCCTCGCTCCTCCTCCAGTACCCCTCAGTACCTCATCCTCATCCTCATCCTCATCCTCATTCCCCTAGCCCCCCCTTTCCCCTTTCCCTTTAGCAGTCCCTGCGACGCTTTCACTTTTCCCCCGCCTTTTCACAGCCTTCTCAAGTGGGGTTTTCCTTGGAACAAAAGATGATGTGCGGTGTGACAACCCCAAAAAAAAAAAGAAGAAGGAAAAATACAAAAAAAGGGAAATAAGTGGGAAACTAGATACAATTATTAAATATTTAAAATAACAAGCCGCTAAAAACCACTTCAAGTCGCGCTCCAGCGACATGTGTTGAGGGGAAACTTCGTTTTTCCGGCAGCAATCGTGGGAGACTCGTCAACTAATTTGACAAGAATATATATAGAGTTTCCTCTCGAAAAAATACATATATTTTTTAATCGGAAATTTCAGTAATTAGTAATAAATTTATTGTGAATATCCTTTCAGGCTCTTTGGAGGGACTGAACGGCTTCGGTGTGGGACCAAATAGCAAAAAGAAAAAGAAGAAGCGCAGGCACAGCAGGACGATCTTCACGAGCTATCAGCTGGAGAAGCTCGAGGAGGCCTTCAAGGAGGCCCACTATCCCGATGTCTATGCCCGCGAGATGCTCTCGCTGAAGACGGAGCTGCCCGAGGATCGCATACAGGTGAGTCATCATTTATACCATTATATTATATATCCCTCCTGCCAGGTAATTCAATCTGGGCCATTGTCCTGGCTGGAGGATATCTTTTGTCTGTGGCTTGTCTTTATTTCCTTAACGAATTAACAAACTAATTACATCTGCCGTCGGAGGAGGTGTTTGCTGTTGGCAAAACAAAAACTCGGGCCAGGGAATTTGCATTTCCTTCGAGAACGAAGCATACGTATCCTTTTGTGTTTTGTTTGGATGTCTCTGCTCTGATTTTTCACACCTCCAAAGTAAAGCATTTTTTAATAATAATAAGCAATTGGTCGAGGAGGATCTCTCTCTCTCTCTTAAGTGCAGCAAGGGGAAGAGCTTATAAGTAGATGCTTCTCACACTGGAAGAAAGTTAGCTATAAAAAGAGAAAGAAATTGAGAGAAATTAAAAGAAGAATATATAAGAGAAAGTTGAAGAGAATTAGCATATTAAAGTGAAATTAAAAGAATAATTTGTAAGAGAAAGTTGAAGAAGAATTTGTAAGAGAAAGTTTAAGAAGAATTAGCAAATTAACGTGAAATTCAAAGAAGAATTTGTAAGAGAAAGTTGAAGAGAATTAGTAAAGAAATTGAAGCAGAATCGTCACAGTTTCTTAAAGAGTACAAGACAACAATTTATGTGTGTTGGGCTGGTCTTAAAATTCTTTTATTTCTAATTATTTCGATTTTTAAGATGAATTTTTCATGTTTAAAGTTATAAATATTATTCCCCAATAATTAATAAATTAAAACCCTTAATTAAATCCAAGTAAAAGAGTGCAAAATTATAAATTAAAGTGTTGAAGGACTGCAAATTACGCAAAATGCAAAAATCATTTAACTTTCAACGTTCCTGCTGGGCAAGAGAGATGGCAATAGCGAGACAGCAAGAAATAGAGAGTGAGAAAGTGAGAGAGAGAGAGAGCTACAGAGGGGTGCGAGGAAAAAACGTAGAAAATTTCAGCAACGTTTGCGAATTTATAATTAAGCATTTTAATGGCCGTTATTGTTCTAAGTTCGTTCTCCATGGGAGAGGGAGAGCGAGAGGCAGCATTGCTCTCTCTCTCCGTGTGTGTGTGAAGTGAACTTCAGCCAAATTGCCACCCTTAAAAGGCAAAGCCCCTGTGTGTGTGAGTGTGTGTGTGTGTGTTTGATTAGCGATTAAAAAAAAAGGGGGAAAAGCTGCATAATTATGGCGCGATTTCGTCGCGAATTTGCCCTTTTTTTGTCCTTTTTTTTTGTGGCACTCACTCTCTCTCGAAATCGGTTTAAGCGGGGCTTTCCTCGCATGCTAATGGCAGGCTCTCTCTTCAAGGATCCGGGCACTTAATCGTACATGTGTGTGTGTGTGTTTGTGAGCAGCAGGAAAGAGATATCCCAGAGAGGCTTTAGCACTTTTAGTGATGATTTTTTAGACCTTTTTTGAGCTAATTAATATTTTTGGGATGATATATGACTTTGTTTTGAAGGTAATTAAAATATTATTGATGATTTCTGACAAAGATTTTAAGCTTAAAAATATTTTTACGTGATATTAAATATTAGTAAAGACAAAATAATATTTTTTTGGTATTATAAGACTTTGATTTCAAGCTTAGAAATATTTGTATGTTTACTTTACATATTTTTGTAAGCAAAATAATATTTTGAGACATTACAGGACATTGATTTCAAGCTTAATAATATTTTTATATAATATTACGTATTTTTTTAAGCTAAATAATATTTTTAGGTATTATCAGACATTGATTTTAAGCCCAAAAATATTTTTATGCAAAATAACATATTTCTATAAGCTATATAAAATTTTTTAGGTATTATAAGACCTTGATTTCAAGCTTAACAATACTTTAAAGTGATTTTCAACATTTATGAAGGCAAAAGAATATTTTTAGTTGGTAAAAAACATTGATAATATTACATTTATGCAACGTTTTAAATATTTTCTATTTTTTTTATGAATTAAGACATTGATTTTAAATTTTATATAGATTTTATATTATTTTTGGTGATATTAGACATTGATTTCAGGCTAATTATTATTTTATATTTCTTGTTTAAAATATCATATAATAAATTATATTAATTGTTTCGAAAAAAACATATTTAGTTAGTATTACGTTCTCTAAATTTGTAATAATTTAAAGATATTTTTTGTTTATTGTTTTAAATTTATGTAATGATATTATTCTTTATAATTTCATCAATTTAAAATAATAAACAAAGAATGTTTTTAAATTATTACTATATTTTATATTTTATAATTTAAGTGAGCTTAAAATATTTCGAGACTCTTTGTTCCTAACGCTTCTTCCAAATTTCTAGCCATAATCTGTGCTAATTAAAATATATATATTTGTATATATTTGTATATATTGGCAGTCGTGCAATTAACCCACTGAGCTGGGCCTTAACCCACCACTGCTGCCATGCATACAACCACTTAAATTTCAACTGGCATTCGGCATTCAGCATTCAACATTCTGCATTCTGCATTTCAAATTGAATTTCGAGTGTGTAAAATTTTCCAATTACAGGACATAAACATACAAACATATATATATATATATACATGTGTGTGTGCGTGTAGAGAGAGCCCTTTCGAAGGAGCTTTTGTGGGAGTGCCTGGGGGGGCGGCAGCAGGATTGCTAAAAGCGAGTCCAATTAGTAGCATTACTACTAACACTTCAATTCTGGCCACTACTGCCGTCTGCCGTCTCTGTCCAACTCGGGCAATAACGGCAATAGTCAACAAGGACAACAAGGAGGCGCCCCGGCGAAGGACAACTGAAGTGAAGCAATGGCGCCAAAGTACGGCCATTTTGTGTGCTCAGTTTGGGGAAATCCAAAAGGGGGGAAATCCTTTGGGGAAAGGGTGCTGCGAGGAAGAGAGAGAGAGAGTGGGAGAGTCCTGGCAGTAGCGTAAATTTGCATTTAACGTTGCTTGCGGTGCCCACAAATGGAGTCTATCCTTGTCCCCGCTTCGGGTGTGCGTGCGAGTGTGTGTTGGTGTGCGGCAAGGACTCAACAGTTAGACGGCCACAAAATACTCGGAAGGACCGACAACAACCGCAAAACGATGCACAAGCACAAGAGGAGAGAGCCACGACCCCGAACCAATACTCGACGCAAATCAATGCACTGTCAGGCTGAAATTATAATTATTATTTATTATTAAATATATAAAAAGGGGAAGAAATATATATATAGAAAAATATCCTTTAAAAATAATAGAATAACTTAAATAAGAATAATTTATAATAATATTTTTGATTAGCTATAATAATGATAATAATGCTAAAATAATTGATTACTTTGAGAGGTTTGATGGGGCAAGAAGCTTAAAATATAATAAATAATAATACTATAATATAATAATAAAATATGATATAATATATATGAAGATAAGCAAGTAATAAGTTAACTAACTAAATAAATACATTTATAACCTATTAATATGAATAATCTGAGTTATAAAATGATTTTAAAGAATATTAATTAGGTAATATTTATTTATTTTAATGAATTCATTAATTTATTTAGTCATATTTTCTATTATTCTTTTTCTATTTTTGAAAATAAGCAAGTAATATTTAATTTACTTCATAAATATATTTTTAACTTATTAAAATGAATAATCTGATGGCAAAATGATTTAAAAGAATATTATTTAGGTAATAATTAATTTTTTAGTTTAATTCATGAATTTATTTAGTAATAATTTGAGTTATTTAAGATTATTTTAAATATATAAAAATATTACATTTTCTGAAATATTTAATGAAATTACCTTTTTATCATTCTTTAATGATTTTCATCATTTATACCCTTAATCACACCTCATTTTCGTGCAGTGTCCTTTGTGTCACTTAAAATAACGGCACTATTTGCCAGCTTTTAGAAATTTTCAAATTTTTGTGCGTGTGTGTTTTTTTGGGAGCCCGAAAAACCAACACATACATGTGGCACGCATACATAAACAAATAAACAAACACAGCAAAGCACTCACAGACACAGACACACACACGCACACTCACACGTACACTCTATCAAAGTTCGTTCTTTCGAATGCGTTGCATATTTTCAGGCACTTAAGCTATTTTCTAGCGAGAGAAACTCTCGCACACACACACACATATATATATGCAGATTAACCCGACAGGGGCTTGCCTCTTTTCTCTCCTCCCTCTCTTCCAGTTCCTCTCTGGAAATCTTCTTAAAAATTCACCCAAAAAACCCCCCAAAATTCTACCCAAAACCCAACCAAAGCCGCCTCGCAAAAGTTCCCCCTGGAAAAACTTGCTTGCAAAGGCAACTACATACGACTTGCACACAAGTACACACACTCCGTATTGATTTTAATTGAAAAATTGTTAATTTTCCATGCCAGTAGCAGTCTCTGCCACGCCCCTCAGTCCCTGCCTCCCCCTTTTACCCCTTTGCCTCCGCCCGAACTTTTTGAGACACGAGAGAGAACTTGAGGTGAACTTTTTGTGCTGCCAATTTTCGCTTGCTCTTCTGTGTGTGTGAATGAGTGTTTGCCTGGGTATTAGTGAGCATGTGTGTGTGTGTGCGAGTGTGTTTTGTGCCCGGGTAATTACACCTTTCAGTGTGTGTGTGTGTGTGTGAATAAATTTGCAACCCCTTCACAGAATTTTCAGGACGAAAATTATTCATTCGCTTTTTTTCGAGTTGACTTCGAAGAGGTTTCGTGAGTCCTTTCTTTTCTGTTTTTTTTTTTTTTTTGTACATGCATATATGTGGGGTTATTTTTTTGGGATTCCGATAAAGAAATTGAGAGTTGAAAGGATAAAGAAATCTAGACAGAAATCAAGGACTAAACCTTAGCTTAGTCTTTTGACTAAATTCTTCTACTTTAAATGCAATTCATTTGATTTTTTTAAAGCAAATATTTAATAGCAGCAGTGAAAGAAATAATTTCATTTAATTTTATGTATATTATATACTTTATTTAATTTTATTTTAATTTAAATTTATTAATCTTAATTTTAATTTTAATCAAATTAACTCTTAAGAACCTTAAACAAAATCAAGTAAAATTCTTAAAACTTGATAAACTTTTACTCTCGAATTTCTCACAATTTCAATAATTTTACAGAGAATATTTTTCTCTACCTTCTACATAGTTTTTTTTTTTAAATTCAAATTAATATCTCAGTGAAATTTTAAATTTATTAAATTTAATTTTAATTTAAACCAAATCAAACCTTAAGAACCTTAAACAAAGTCAAGTAAAATTCTTAAAACTTGATAAGCTTTTACGCTTCTCTCTTTCTTACAACTGTAACAATCTCCAAAAGAACATTTCTTGTCTACCTTCTAAATAGTTTTTTTTTTTTTATTAAAATTTAAATTTAATATCTCAGTAAGAACCCCGAATTTTCTCGCAGTGCTTCTGCTCGGTGTGGGCCGTCTTTTCTGTAAGTTCTACGAAACTAATTTACTCGAGTGTCGACGCGTCCAAGTGAACAATGTCTCGAATGGAAATAGCAGGCTTGCCTCGGGCCTCGATCTCCGAATTGGATCTCGGATCTCGGAGGGAATGTGGCCGCGTCATTGGAGCAGCTCGTGGGGCTGGAGTAGCTGCACTCCGATTGGCAGCTGGCCGGCCTGGGAACCCGGCCGGAGACCCGAGAGAAGAGGCAACAACGGCAGACAGGTCGACGGGACGATGCTGCCACTTGACGCAATGCCGTCTGCATCGCCGGCGATCGGTGTGTGTTAGTGGTGGTTATATAGCCAAGAAAAAGTTTAAATTTTTTGTATAATATTTGTAAATGTAAATTTAAATTTTTAAATATTTTTATATATTTTTAAAATATTTTTTTAATATTATTAAGGGGAGTAGAGCTTGGGAAATAATTAAACTTAAGCTTTAAAAGAAACTTAAAAATATTTCTAAAGCTTTAGTTATTGATTCTTCTATATTTCTTATTTATTTAAATATTTGGAGTAATAAAAATACTACAAATAAAATATATTTAATATATAATATATCAATATATAATATATTTTATTTTAATTATTTTTATTACTTTTTTATTATATTTTTTTTCTATAATTTAATAAATAACATAACAAAAGAACATAACAAGAAACTTAAATGCTTTTCAAACAGTTTGAAAAATAAGAGTAGAATAAGTTTGAATTTGTTTCAATAATATTTTTATGGTTAAATTGCAATTTTTACAATTTTTTAAATTTTTAAAACAATTTTTTTCATATTATTTTTAAGTGTTTAAAGAAACTAGAACTTGAAGTATAGGTTTTTGTGACTTTTGAGGGGTTTTTGAACAGATAACTGATATTTCTAAAGCTTTGGTTATTGATTCTTCTTTATTTTGTATTTATTTAAATATTTGGAGTAAGAAAAATACTAAAAATAATATAATTTAGTAAATAATTTAATAATTAATAAATAAATAATTAATAATTTAAAAATAGGACATTAAAAGAACCTCAAATGTCATTAAAATAGTTTGAAAAATAAGAGTATTTACTTCTTATATTTATTTTTGTTTTTTCTTTAACTTACTTACTTTCATAAGTAACTAAATTAATCATTAAAAATACTAATGAAAACCTAAAACAAACTATATATATATTTTTAAGTAACTTTTACTTTTATTTAAATATTTTTTAAAGTCTTCTAAAAATCCAAAAACTTGCTCGCCATCACTGGCCACCTACCTCATCTCTCGCTTTTAACCCCTGCCCCATTCTTCCCTCATTCTCTTCTTCATTCTCTGCAGTCTACAGTCTACAGTCTACACAGTCTCCAGTCTTCGGCAGGGATTCTCTCTAGATTTTTTCTCAGGGCGCTGATCGTGAAGCTTGTTCATTTTGTTGACTTTGCGTGGAGTACCAATTCGTTTAAAATGGTATCAGTTCTAAGAAAAATATTATTTTTTCATAATTTCTCGAGTGCCTTAATCTGTTGCCGAAGACTTTTCGTTCGATGTTTCGATGTGCATAATCACGATGCGCTGGATTTCTTTCTGGACTTCTTTATGGATTTCTTGAGTGAAAACAGACCTTAACCCCACGTTGCACGTTCAACCGGGGTGTTGACGTGCCCCGCCGCACACACAAAATGAAACGTCAATTTCAAGAGTTTTTCCTGGTAATAATTAGTAGCTGAGGTGGGCATTTAAATACTCGGGTTCCGCGTATTCTCCATATGCCAGAATATATATATATATATATATATTGTACATGCGTTCGCCGCAGCAGCCGAATAATAATGCATATAATTGCATTTTAAGTAGTTGCCTGCCTGGAGTATTGTGTTACCTTCGGGCTCATGTCAACCCTCTGACATCGTCTGGTATTTCTTCTGGGGCTCCTAGGGGGACAGGGGGGCAGGGGGGCTTCGCTGGATGAGTGGTTTTTAATTTTCCACACTTGAGGTTTCCAGGAAAATGCAGCGGAAACGCAAACAGCAGCAAGTGGGTGGTGGTGGTGAGCTACCAATCTAAAGGGGGGAGAAGGGGAAGGGAACACCAAAAAATTAAAGACAGAGTGACCTTAGCGTAGAAATTGATTATATTTTATTAATTTAATATTATTAAAATATTATTAAAATTATTAAAAAATATATAGGTAAAATTCTAGTTTAAGAAGTATTTAATTTCTTCTAATTAGGAAACTTTTGTGAAAAGAAATTTTATCAAATTAAGTATTTATTTATAGTAATAGTTTAAAAAGAGTGACCTTAGAGATTGGGGAAAATGTCAAGAAATGTATGATATTTATTAACCTATTATTATTATTAAAAAATTAATAAAATATTCAAAAATATATTTAGAAAATTATATACTTTATAGTTATAGTTTAAAAAGAGTGACCTTAAAGATTAGGGAAAGTGCCAAGGAGAAATTTATGATATTTTATTAGTTTATTATTATTATTAAAAAATTACTAAAATTATTAAAGAATATATATATGTAAAATTATAGTTTAAGGAGTATTTAATCTCTTCTAATTTGGAAATATCATGGTTTTGTGAGAACAAAGTGCCTCAAATTAAATATTTAAAACACAGAGGTTTGAAAAAAGTCATATAAATTAATCTAAATATTTATTTATTTATTTATTAATATTAAGCTTACTACTCTAAACATTTTTAACACTTACCGTAGCAAATTTTGCAATTCTTCAATTAATTTTTAAACCGCTTCTTTGGTTGAAAAAAATAAATAAATAAATTTCTCTTAACAAAATACGAACTAATCTTAATATTTTCTTTAGGTAAATTCACAATACAAAACTAGCTTATAATATATAAAATAAGTAAGATAAATAAATTTAATAAATATATAAATAGTATATAAATTCCAAATGAATAAATTAACAGACATTGACATTAATATTTGCAGATTTTTCATATGTAACAACAGTATTAAATAATATTAAAAATTCTTAATTATAATAATACAATTATTAAAGCCATTTATAAATACCTTAACAATTAAATGCATTATAAGCCCCGTTAAAATTTTAACCCCTGTTTAAATCAATAATAATACAATTATTTAAAACCATTTAAACCATTTAAAACTATTAATATTTGCAGTTTTTCATATTTACCTATGAAATTAAATAATATTAAAAATTATCAATAAAAATAATACAATTGTTAACACCATTTATAAATAACTAAATAAATAATTAATAAATAAAATTAAATTCATCAAACCCCCTTTAATATTTCGCGCCCTTTTAAAATCACTTTTGTAATTAAGAAAAATATTTACGAGATCCTTTTGGCAGATAACAATCAATTACAACTAATTTCCACAAGCAAACAATTGAAGAAAGGACCTTGTGCCGAAGCATAATCCCCGCTGAATATATATAGAGTTTCCAGCCCTGATAACAAGGGAGAGATATATCCCATTCCGTTAACCCAAAGTCAATGGCAACAATGTGCCACTGTGGTTTGTCCGGGCGTCCGTTTAGACAGAGGTCCCTGTACCAGTTCCCTGTACCAGTTCCCATCCGAAAGGGAAATCCCCTTGGGAGGGTTGGGAACGAAAGCAGTTTCCGGGGGATGAAGGATAACGGAAGGAAGGACAGCAAGTGCGTAACAAGTTTTCGGGGGAAGGATTTGCTCAGGATCTGCTGCGATGACACGTGTAAGTGCAGCCACATTGTCGCAATTACACTTGGTTTTTTTTCTTGTTCTGAGGGGTTAGTGTCCTGTTTTGTTGGTCCTGCTTCGTCCTCGACTGTTATTAATTTGCCGCGTTTTGTTTGCTGTTTATTTCGAGTGCAACTCCCTCCCAGTGCCACCCACAGTGCGAAAACGTGACCTCGACAGTGTTTTCCCTTGGCTTTTCCCCCTCCCCCTATATATATATAATGGTAATGATTCATCCTGCTCGCCAGTTTAGCCATTAGAAATACTTGTATCATCGAACTTGTTAGAGTATTCCGGAGGCCTTGATTTTTTACCACTTTTTTTCTGTACGTGTCTTCAAGTGGGAAAGTAGCTTGTTAGCCACTCGACGATCCCAAAAGTTGGAGGAGAGGAGAGGAGGAGGGAAAAGTTGCGGGGAGGGGAAATGCCAATTATAATTTATGGGAAGGTTCTTAAATAATTATAATAATTCCTAATAATTAAACACAGTTTTGAGACTTTGAATAAATAATATAAATATAAATATATTATATAAATAAATATAATAAATATAAACATATAATATAAATATATCTTTTGAATTGTTTAAAGACGAAGTCTTTCTACATAAAATATCTGGAATTTAATATGAGTTTAAATATATGCATTTGAAGTAAATTATAAAGTTAAAGTTATTATAAATTTATATATTATAAAAATAATGTTATGCTTAAAATGTAGCATTCAAAAAATAGTGTAAAAGTATATTCTTAATAAGTATTTATATAAAAATTCGAGCAGTATTGGTAACTTCTATAAATTGTTACTTTTAATTAGTTATGTATTTCCTTGTTTCTAGATTCATTGAAAAATATTTATATTAAAATTGTGGCAGTATTTCTAAAACCTTAAAATTGCTTTTCTTTGTTATTTAATAACTATTTTTTATTGCAGTATTTCTAAGACCTTAAAATTACTTTTCCTTCTTATTTAATAACTATTTTTTATATTAAAATTATGGCAGTATTTTTAAAACCCAAAACTTACTTTTTCTTAATTATATAATTACTATTTAAAAACTATTTTTTACATTAAAATGATGGCTAGAATTTCTGAAACCTTAATAAGACTTTTCTTAAATTATATATTAGTTTTTGCTTAAACTATTTATATAATTTTTTTAATCTGTGTCTGTATCTGTATTTTGTATATTTTACATGTAATCAAATTGCCTTTCATAAGCAGTTCTCTCTTTTAGTACCTCTTTTAATATAAATTACTTCACCTTTGAGTCATGCCTTTTTTTATTAGTTTCCTAAATTTAGAAATATAAAGAAAATTGTGCTTTAATTAAAGTAAAAATTTAAATTTAAATTTAAATAAAACTTAGAAAATTGTTCTCCTTTTAAATTCTGCTTAATTGAAATAGTTTTCAAGTTAAGCTTAAAGTCAATCATGAATGTGAAAGTGGCCTGTGTTGATGTTCCCACCTAAACTCCAAATCCAAGCAGGAAATTCAAAGAATGACTAATTTTCCAATGTACAAACAACACTCGGTTTCTCACAAGCTCTCTCTCTCTCTCTCTCCCTCCCTTTCTCTCTCTCTCTTTATATATATTTCGATGAGTCTAATTGGAAAGCACAGAGAGAAATAATTAACTTCCAACATTTAAGTTGATACAAAATGTATAAGAATTCTTTGCTAATGAAATATATTTATTTTATAATTAGGTTATGTTATATAGAATTTTGTATTATATATATATTGTAATGTTATTATAATATTTTCAATATTAATTTAATAAATAATATTTAATAAATATTATTTTATATTAAATAGTATTTTAAAGATTAAAACATCAGCACCAAAAATATTATTTAGCTCTCAGGAATATATTTTTTTTCATTTAACTAATATTTCATCTCTCATTTTACAAATATTTCTCTCCGTAATTTCTTGCTAATATTTCTTCATTTTACTAATATTTCTTGCTGTAATTTCTTACTAATATTTCTCGCTGTGCATTTATAACAAGTCGAGTGTTGTGGGAGCTGAAAATTGGACCGAGTCTCCGAACTGGGATTTGGCGGGGACTGGGATTGCCCAATCTCTGGCCGATCGGCCGATAATGTTTATTGAGTAAATACAAATGCGAGTATAACACATTCCGTTTGGATTGTCATGCGATAATTACGCCTTTCAAAGCGCGATAATAGGCCTCATTCAATCGATTCAATCGATGCGATCGGGAATCGGGGATCGGGGATTGAGGGAGCTCCGCAGATTGCCCTTTTCCTTGGCTTTTTGGATCGAAACTAACTGCTTGAGATAATTGCCAGACAAGTTTTGATTCGGTTTTAACCGAGGAAAAGTGTTTCAATTATCCCCCGAAACCGGGTTTTATTTTTTACAAGTGTTTCACATCAATTTGCTTTCAATTAAATGTTTGATGTGTTTTGAAGGTGTGAGTGAAAGGTGTTTTAGATATAGATGAGTCAGTTTCGAAGAGATGGGTTGTAAAATGTATATAAAATAATTTAAAAGTGTAAAAAATGTTTATATAAAATAAAAAGTTTCTTAAAGAATCTTTTAAAAATATATTTAACATAAGAATTAATTAAAGAATTTCTTAACAATGAATTTAACATAACAAAACACAAGAGAAAGAATTAAATATATCAGAAAATATGAAATATGACAATTAAAGCATTATAGAACCTTTATAGATTAAATTTAATATTATCAAATATATAAAAAATAGATAAATGTATAATAAATATATTAAACAATATATTTAGGGTATTATAAATAAAGGTATATTAAATTTTTAAATTAAATTTAATAAAAAACCATAAAGGAAGCCAACTTCCGGAGCCAAAGTTTATATACTTTTGCAGATTGACTTTGGATCATGAAAATTGATCGTAACTCACTCAAAAATGTATTAATTTCAATACGGATAGTTTAGGATCAGGTTAAAAAAATCAGCATTATAAATTTAAGTTTTAAAAATTATTTGTTGTAAATTTTTGACAATTTTTAAAATTTTTTAACCTCGAGAAAATTGAGTTAAATTTTGTTTCGTTCAACCATGGCTAGATCAGCTCGTCTGTTGATGCTGCAGGCTTATAAGTAATATAATTAAACCCTGCAAATGCATAATAAATAAAAATATGTTATAAAAACACTAAATAATGTAATTAAACAATTATAAATTCATTGAAACTCCACCAAATTAGATCAAATTTCAAATCTCATCAGATACAAATTAGACGAAACCCTGCGCCAAATTCGCAGTGTCATTACTCTACAAAAATAGCAAAAAATAATAATAAAAAATACATAAATAAATACCTGCGGAGGCGTACATATCGCAATTACACACAACCGCACACCATAAATAGCTAAATAGCCGTAGAATGTGGCAGATCCATAAAAGCTGTGCCACTCGGCGGTGCATTCAACCCGAAAGGTGGCGGTAGAGGAGGAGAGTTCAGGCGGAACGCGGCGAAAAGTGAGTCACGAGGGTTGGTCACACTAATCGCGATCAGTCTAATTCCGCAAATTTGGTTAATTTCGCACCAAAAGCCTTTCACTTTTTGTCTCTATTCTGAACTCTCTGTTTTTATTCTCTGTTTGCGAACAATGGAACTCTGGGAAATATGTATAATTAAAAAGGTGTTATTATATTTTCACGCCTCGGCTGCGCGGAAAAGTCAACAGACAGAAAAAAAGAAAAACGTCAACGACTCCGAGTCCGAATTATTTGCAGAATCATCAAATTAAAGGTTTGATGTTGATTTCAACGAGCTCCCCGCTTCAGCACGAGGATGAAGACGAATATGTATATATATATCGAGAAATATATATATATATATATCCAGAAACTGATTAGTCATGCACCCCCGATGTCGAGTGTCTGTATAATTTTCGTTCGTTCTCTCGAATTGGCTGTCATAAGTTTTGAGTAGAAAATTGGTGTGCAACAGGCTGCT
This sequence comes from Drosophila watanabei, assembly GCA_008042575.1. NCBI lineage: Eukaryota > Metazoa > Arthropoda > Insecta > Diptera > Drosophilidae > Drosophila > Drosophila watanabei. The sequence continues at coordinate 2,414 of VNJS01012368.1, read as the reverse complement.
GCTGCTGCGACTGCTGCTGCTGCAACTGCTGCATGCAACAACAAATCCAATTTCTTGTGGCAAAGCAAACAATAATGTTGTTGCCTGCCGCTGGAAAAAGGATTTCTTGATTGCGATAATGAGTTATACTTAATTTTCAACCCGATGAGCCACTTGAGAAGAGTCCGAAAAACTGAACTGAAGTCAAGGGGAATGCTTAGTAATAAAAGGAGTCTGGGAAATAATTTTTAAAAAGATTAAGATTTGAGAAAAAGAATGAAGAATGAAGTTAAGTAACTAATATATTTCTTACAGACTTAAACTTCAAAAAATAAATGGTGAATAAGGTTAAGAATTAAATATATTTCTTACAGATTTTAACTTTAAAAAAGAATAGAAAATAAAGTAAAGAATGGAATATATTTCTTAAAAGATTTAAACTTAGAAAAAGAATGGTAAATAAAGTGAAGAATTGAAATTATTTCTTAAAGATTTAAGCTTAAAAAAGAATGGTAAATTAAGTAATGAATTGAATATATATTTCTTAAAGATTAAAACTTTAAAATGGAATAGGAAATAAGTAAAGAATCGAATATATTTCTTACAGATTTAAACTTAAAAAAAAGAAGGGTAAATAAAGTAAAGAATTGAATATATTTCTTAGAGATTTAAACTTAAAAAAGGGATGGTAAATTAAGTAAAGAATTGAAAATATTTCTTAAAGATTTAAGCTTAAAAAAGAATGGTAAATAAAGTAAAGAATTGAATATATTTCTAACAGATTTAAAACTTAAAAAAAAAGAATAGAAAACTAAGTAAAGAATCGAATGTATTTCTTACAGAATTAAACTAAAAAAAAAAAGAATGATAAATAATGTAAAGCATCGAATTTACTGCTTTAAAATTTAGAATAAAACCTTTTCTTCAGAAAACTAAAAGGTTTTCAAGACTCCAATTTAAGAAATATCTACTTTATGGAATATATAAAACGTTATTCAATTTTATAAACTTCCAAATGTCTGCTGTTTCATGCATTTTAAGTCAGAGACAAACCCTAAAACTGGCACAAAAGTCCAAACTAATTTGCTTCCTTCCTTCCTGCCTGCCGACCAACTTCCATTTGTTAAAAAAGCAAAGCGAGGTTTTGACACTTTCATTGTTTGTCCTAAAAAAAGGACACCAAAAAGGGGTTAGTGGGAAAAGGTTAACAGAAAACAAGGGAAAAGGGTTGCTGGTTACCTGCAAAGGATAATTGGGCGCGTTCCTCAAACAATTATTGCAAATGGGAAATAGTTTTCAGGGCAGCCAGGAAGGACTGCCTCCTTGATTGATGGTCACTCCTCAGGACTCTCTGACTGTAATTGATTGATGTTCTAGCTGGACTTTGTCCCTGTTTTCCCATTTTCCCACTAATCCACACTTTCATCTCTCGGATTTTACAATAAAATGTTTCAATGAAAACGAAGCCAAACAATTGACATTATAAATCGCGTTTCACGCTAATTTGCAACAACAAGTGTTTCCCCTTCAAAATTTTACAATTTAAGCTCTCCCCCGAGGGACTTTTTGCCACAAAAAGATTTCGATGAAATTAATTTTATAGATTTAGAAACATTCATTCATTCGCTGAGTGGTTGGATTTGAACAGTCCTCGGGGGTGGACTCTGTCTCTAAACTCTCTGAACTTCTGAAAATCCAAAAAATTACCAAAGAATCCAAAAAAATCCTCCCACCTGGCGTAATTGAGGAATTGTCAGCGAATTATGGTCGCATAATGGGACCCCGGCTTGGGAGCCTCGCAGCATGATCCAGACAATTTATCCGGACTTAACCCCCACAAGTTGTGCACTTTATCAACCAAACTCAACTGTTGCAATTTGATAGAGGGGAGGGGAGACGGGGGCGTGGCGCCACGCGGCGCCTTCTTCTGCCGCTGACACTTCAATTGGTTTGTGTGTCGCCTCGCCAAAAACCCGAAACGGAGGCAGAGTCAGCAATGCAAAATAAATAAATGTATAAAAAAATATATATATGGTAAAAGGACGGGGCAGAGTCGAATAGGAAGATGCCCTGAAAAAGCAGGAAATTATATTAAAAACAAGAAAGGAAGATAACTTCGGCACGCCGAAGTTTGTATACCCTTGCAGATTCCAATTGTATAAATTATAATCTATCCCAATATACATAATATAATATGAATTACTTTCATATACATACAATTTTAACAGTTTTACATTTTTTACATTTTTTCACATTTTTTACAGTTTTACACTTACTACCGATCGTTTGTATGGCAGCTATATGATATAGTCGTCCGATTCTTATGAAATTTTCAGCAAAATTCTGAAAAAATAAGAAAAACTAGTATCTCAAAGTAGAAGAAATTATGTTAAAAACTGACAAAGCTATAATTTTTTTTCTAAAAATTTCCCGAT